>JANHGN010012300.1:0-19539 GCA_024605025.1 Megaceryle maxima | reverse complement strand
AGTAATGCAAATTCCACCAGTGCATGGTCACTGCTGCCCAGGCTGCCTCCAGTCTTGAGGTCCTTGACAAGCTCACCAGCATTGGTGACCAGTAGATCCAGTATTGCATTCCATCGGGTAGGGCTGTCTATTTCTTGTCCCAGGAAGTTATCATCAAGGCACCCCAGGAACCTCCTTGACTGCCTACTGCTGGCTGTGTTACTTTTCCAGCAAATGTTGGTGTGAATGAAGTCCCCCAGCAGGATGAGAGCCTGTGAGTATGATACATCCTGCAGCTGGAGTAGGAATGCTTCATCAATAGCTTCCCCTTGATCAGGAGATCTATAGTAGACTCCAACCACAACGTTCCCCTTGTTGTCTTGGTCTCTAATTCCTACCCATAGGCTTTCAATTTGCTTGTGGTTATTCTTCAGGGAAATCCCCTCACATTCAATCCATTTCTTAACATAGAGGGCAACACCTCCACCTCTCCTTCCCCTCATGTCCCTTCTGAATAGCTGATAGCCATTGATAGCCACACTCCAGTCATAGGGTTTGTCCCACCAGGTTTCAATAATGGCCACTATGTCATAGCCTTCCAGCAGCACAGTAGCTTCCAGCTTTTCCTGTTTGTTGCCCGTGCTGCGTGTTTGTGTAGAGACACTTCAGCTGAGCAGTCAGCTGTGTCCCCTTTCCAGAGAAACACCCATCAATTCCCTGGAGGTGTTTCCCTGATCTTTCCCTGTTGGCTCTTACTATCGCAGGAGCACCTGGCTCATCACTGTGAGATTTTGGCTGTGCTGCTGTGTCCCCAGCATGCTGCAGGGTAACGGACTGAAGTTCCTTACTGGCCCCCCATCCCTCCAACCCTGGTGTGTCATCCCTCATCTTGTGACATGAAGGCCTGATGATATCATTATCCCCTCCTCCTTTGCATCTACTTGATCATTTCCAGGTTCTACCATGAGTCCAAGCTCATTGATAGCTCTCACATCTTCCCCATCACATGGCTCATTGTCTCCTGCTTCCCCTGAAATAGCAGTGGAGCTCTCACACTGCCCCACAGACATCCCAGGCTTGTTTTCCAGCAAGCCTGGTTTTTCCCCTTTCCCCCTTTGAATCTCCGTCAATGAGCCCAGCCAGTTCTTCTGTTAAAATCCTTCTCCCCTTTTGAGAGAGACGCACCCCATCTGCTGCCAGCAGGCCTGGCCTCATGTAAATTGACCCTTGGTCAAAACCCCAACATCCTGCTGGTGGCACCAGGTACGAAGCTATGAACTGATCTGGTTGGTCCTCCTCAGTCTTTCTGGTTTGGTCCCCGCAACTGAGGGGATAGAAGAAAACACCACCTGTGCTCCCACTCCCTTGACCAGTTGACCCAAGGCCCTGAAGTCACTCTTGACAGCCCTCAGTTTTCTTCTTTCAAGGTCATCGCTGCCTATCTGTAAGGTCAGTAATGGATAATAATCTGTAGGCAGTACCAGGGTAGGAAGCTTCCTTACCACCTCTTTAACTTGGGCCCTGGGGAGACAGCAGACTTCCCTTAGAAGTGGGTCAGGTCTACATATCGGGCCTTCAGTTCCCTTCAGAAGGGAGTCACCTATAACAATGACTCTTTTCTCTTTTTGTGGTAGATGATGTTTGGATGCTGGGCTTGGGCTTCCTTAGTTTTGACAACACTTCCAATATTCAAGCATATGACAGTGCTGAGATAAAGGTTTTATGAAAAATTATGGGATAGATCAAATAAAGCTTTTGGTTTTAAGGTTTTACAACTCTATTAAGTCAGCTTCATATTTGTTTTGGAGATAGTCACTTGCTCTTGATCTTTTAAAACAAACTAAGTAAAGGAAGAACAGACAAAAGAAGGTGTTTCATTTTCTCCAACCCAACAGAAAAGAAAGAATGACCAAGGAGTGAAAAAATATCTCAGCTAAAGTCATTGAAAGCAGACTAGGGATTTGATTAAAAGAAAATTCAAGTAGAAGCCAAACTGAAGTTAGCACCTGTCAGGCAGAAAATCTTTGGCTTTGTCAGACTCAGTAGTTTCCATTCCACAGAGGCTGATATGAGAAAAATGGCACCTAACTGAAGGGAATGTCTTTTGAAAATAATACAGACTTCCGTTAGCTTCATGCTTCAGGAAAAAGATTTTTGTGCTTTTTCATAATAGGATTCACTCTGATAGCCCAGGTTGCTGCTGGCCAGGATGGCATGCAGGAATTCTCAGTGCTCTGGGAAAAAAACAGTAAAGAAATCTGACTGTTGCAGACGTGTGACAATACTGAACTTTAGAAACTTTTTCAGAAAATAAGTCAGTATCTTCCAGTAAAGGAGATGCTATATGCCCAGAAATATTATTTTGTTTGTTAAAAAGTAAGAAAAGGTATCTCTGGCAAAAAACCTAACCCAGATAATTTAGTGCCTGAGTGGGTCGTACAATAACACTGACCTCTTTGCTACTGAGTTAAGCTGTTCATCAACAGATACATTTATGTGACACACTGACATGATAACTAGCTATGCGTACTAGTGACACATGAATCCATCAGACTGAATAGAACATAACCTCTTCATATGTTTTAGCATGTAGTTATTTAGTCATAGGTATTTGACAGAAAAACAATGCAAGAGTTGTTCTGCCTTCAAAAAGCTTTGAAAGTTTTGCATTCAGCTCATTAAAGCTACCCTGTACAGCTCATGCACTGATAATGCTATTTTGGTTTGCATTTATCAGTTTACCAGAAAAGAGAAACATCTTGAAGAAGGTTGCACCTACTGTGGGGTCTATTTTAAAAACTGTCCCACCAGAAGAGATTCATTTTAATGAAGCACTGAATTATAAAATTGGCCCTTATTAGGGTACAATGCTACAGGTTAATATTGCTCTATAGTGTGTAGGAAGGCCAATCTACAATAGATGATGAGCACAACCATATGCATTTTCAGCTCTCTGAAGTACAAACATGGACCGGCTTGAAAAGCCATCTGCTATCCTGCAGCTATCAATTCACTAGATGTCAGTAATTCAACTAGTCTCTCTCTGATCTTGGCATATGAGAAACACTTTGAAGAGGAAGGTGTAAATCACCATGTTACAGCACACCCATCTAGCACAATACTTCTTCATCTGCTCTGTGTTACTTCAGATACTGTAAAGCAAGCTAAACAACATGCAGAGACAGTGTCAGCACCAGGAAAACATGCCTCAGGATGAAGAGGTAGAGAAAGGTGTTGGGATAAAATAGAAAAAGCTATCTTCCCGTTTTGTTCCCCACTGGATTGCCACAAAGAAATTCGTGTAACTGATCACTTCTTCCATAAAGGGAGTTTTCCCAGTGCTCTTGACTAGTGTTAGGAGTTTCCCAATTTATGAGAATTTTTTTTTTTTTTTTCTGATAGACAATGTCAGGTAATTACTAAATGATTGGCATACCAGTACATTTAAACCTAGATAAATTGAAGGTGACACCTTAAATTTGTGAGATATTCAGGCAGACAGATGATACACAAGTGCATTGAGATGTATGGAATCCTCCACCCAATCAGCTTCACAATTAAATATAACAGTTATCATAGAAGGTAGCTAGAAATTAGAAAACCATTGTAATCTAAAAAGATCAGTACTATGGGGCTACGAGTTATCCTTGGAGTACCAAATTCTGTTTGCTGTAAATCTGCAAGCTGGAAACTATTTGGTGGATTGCAACACAGCTGAAATAGCATTACTGCTCTGTATTTCTGAAATGATCAAGATGATTGTAGATCAAAATTTGTTTCAGTGACTTCAAGCTGGTGTCTGTGAATTGATACTGGGGTTTGTTTCAGGGGCCTAGAGGCAAGCTGAATAATTTACTTGAGATCCCAGCATCTCTTTTTATTTGTACCTTTCTCTCTCAGTTTCTCCTGGTAATAATATCCTTGCTTCTGGCTAACTCTACTGTATATTACCAAACTCTCATCAATCTGACAGAAAATGTATCTCTTCTCTTTTCCCAAACTGACCATAAGTCTGACACATTTTTTTTTCTACCCATCACTAAAAGCAACCGCAGAAAACTAAACCAAACAACCCCTATAACTTTGCAATTACATTTAAGATGTACTAAATCGGATAGCTAGAAATGCAAGAAAATTTTGTAAAGTAACAGCACCCAAAAAACAGGCCTCATTGGAGAACCAGATTCTGTTCATTATAAATCTGAAAAGACCTGAAAAAAATGGATTTTTTTTTTTTTTTAATTAGTGGAATTATTATAGTGTTTAAGTAGAAACATGTGCTTTGCTTGGCCAAAGCTACAAATGTTAGATTAGTTTTAAAACTGAGCTAGAAACAAAAACTGATTTAATATGTATATAAGTATATAAAGATATATCAAAAAAGTTTATGAGGAAGTAACATAATAAAAATTTCATCAACAACATAAAGGAGAAACATGCAAGAACTGGAGCTATTGTTTTAGAAGAAAAATGCAGATAAGGCTTTTGATTTTCCAGAAGGTTGAAAATGAGCGAGGAATTTATTGTGTATGAGGGAAAAAAAAAAAAAACCAAACAAAAAAGCCCCCAACAAAACAAAAAACTATGGAGATAAAAAGGTGTATCATAGCTGCAGATAGGAGAGAGAATTCAGTTCAATTCATATACTTCAGAAAAAAGTGAAAGTTTCCTCACTTAGAACTGTG
This sequence comes from Megaceryle maxima, assembly GCA_024605025.1. Taxonomy (NCBI): domain Eukaryota; kingdom Metazoa; phylum Chordata; class Aves; order Coraciiformes; family Cerylidae; genus Megaceryle; species Megaceryle maxima. The sequence goes on along the minus strand of JANHGN010012300.1, from coordinate 14,875 downwards.
AAATTTTTAATCTTTTTGTAGATGAAGCATGCAGCTTCTAGCTGTACTGTGGGATCATGTAAAGCACACTAGAAAATCAGTGTTGCAGAACACAGCTGTTCATGCAAACCTGAGACGCATGCAATGGGATCTGTGGAGAGTGCTGGCAGTAGGAAAACTGGCAGTAATGCTTGCTGACAGAACTGAAGGACAGTTTCTCTTTGGTTTTGATTATCTTAAAAGAACCCCAAACCCAATCCATTAAATGAGTTCTCAGCTCCGCCCCCCCCCTTTTTTTTTTGTCTTAAGAATGACAGAGGGAAGAGAAGACTGTTCAGAGAGTAATTTCCTCAAAAATACTAATTTTCAGTTCTTCTCTCCCTCATTAAGCCCACTAGAAAGTGATCTGTTACTACATTTATGCAGAGCTCTTTCAGTCTCACAACAAAAAAGACAAAAGTTGCCCTCATAACAAACCTTCATATTATCAAACTGTCTCTTCACTAAAACAGGAATTCTGCTACCGCTTGTTATAGATTCTCAGATAAGCCAAACAATTCACTTGCAGACAACCCTTTTTGAAAATGAATGGGAATAAAAGAGAAGCTAGTCTTCCTGTCTTGTATGTTCATTGAACATTGATCTTTAACCTGAAACAAGCTAAACCTATCAGGCCTTCTGCAATTTGTTTGCAGCAGTTGCTGGGAGAATGAAGGGTAAATGCATTACAACGTCAAGCTTTGGCTGTTCCAAGCCCTGCTATAAGATGGATGATATTGAATCTTCACCTCAGAAAGAGAACCAAGTAGTTTCCCAGTAGCTTCCTCATAAAGAATTATCACTTCAGAAAATCGCACGTTTGCACCAAGGAAATCAATACATATTTTAACAAACACCCTTTCATAATAGAGACATCAAAGCTGGATGATGCTTTGGACAAAGCTGTACTTCAGTCTTTTGTCAATTAAGTGCTACAAGGAAAGTTACCGTTAGGTCCACCAGGAGTAAAATACATATATATGAACAGAACACAAATTAGAAAAGTTATATATATATATAAAAACTAGAGTTCTCTTATGTGTCACCCCGATCTCATATTCCTCTCTATGTTATGGTATCCTGCTATATCTGAGAAAGTTATATTCTCACCTTTAGTTGAGAAGATGGATTGTTATATACTTCGTGCCATTTACAAAGGTGAAACAGATGCACCAGGTACAAAAGTAATTCTAATACAAATAGAATCATACCTAAAAGACTCTGACCTCAAATATACAGGGTAGACACACTGAAAGTGGAATGTAAAAAAATAAAGAAAAAAAAAAAAAAAAAAAAAAGGGATTTTGAGACTGTCTCTCAAAAAAGTTCCAGGTTTGGATCAATACATAACAGATTTTGCATAGTACTATCAAATTATTTGGTCCAATCCTGTTTTGTAAATAAGAAAAGAGATTATGAATGTTTGGTTTATGTCTGTTTTCATAATTTAAAACATAAGTATTTCAATCAATTACTCTCTTGCTCTCACTGAACAGTATCAAGAGAACAGATGATCAAACTGTAAAAGAAAACATTTAGTAACAAACCAAACTGTATCTAACTTTTTAATTATTATTTTTATTGATGTTTGACTGTGTTCTTGTTATTTTTGTTTGGTGAAAGGATCTTGTACTCATGTTGAAGAAATCCCCATTTCTATCCCCTAAGTAGATGAAAACCCTGCGAAACAGTTACAAACCCTATAGTGTGCTTTGTGAAGTTTTTGCTGCAGAGCAAAGTAAAGAGTTTATGGGTACAATGATTTACAAACTAATGATTCTAAGTGCATTACAATTTCATCTAATTCTTCCATCCTGAATGTTTTGGTTTTTTTTTTTTTTTTTTCCTGTGCTTTGCAGTTCCCACACTGTCTTTTGATTAATTTCTGTCATGGAAATTACAACTGATACAATATTACATAAAGAATACTGAATCCTGCACTTGCGTACTACTTCAGTATTATTTTCTTTCTAGTTATTCTCTTCATGAGGATCCTATTATCAAGTAAAAAAGAATGACTCAAGAACTCTGGAGCTCCTAACATTTCATTTGTTCCTTTATTCTCTAGTATCCCAGAAGCTAAGCTCCTAAACACTTCTGTACTCTTGGAATTTTCTTTTTCTTTTCTAATTCATTTTAACAATACTTAATCTGTCTCACATTTTATATACCTGCAATTTTGTTTCAAGGAAGCAACTGATCTTAAAAAGCACATAAACACTGAGCATCTCATTGTGTAATTCCCTTATAAAATACCAAGGTATTGATCAAATCATTTAATGCAGGTTCCTTGAAATGACAAGAATCTGTTAAGAACTCTTAAGCACTGAACATCTCCATGAACTCTGCATGAACTGGGAGTCAGAAACTTCCAGAGCTCATTTTCTTAAAATCTCCTAGCTTCCTTTGTAAGGTGGTATTTTTCACCTGTGAAGAGGATGCAGGTTGCTATCTGTATTATCCTTGTGAAGTCCCTTTTGGGTGGTGAACTCCCATTCTGAGTTGTGGTTTAGAACAATTACGTATGCTCCGCTTTTGGAAGAGGTATATTAATGACAGTGGAGAGGGGCTCAGTGCTCCAGTTTCTGTTAGGGAGGCAAAATACTTCACATTCTGCACACACATAAAAGTAAATCCTTCCTCTGACTGAGGCTGGGAGCAAGTCTACCAGTTCAAGAGACACGAGTTGTTTACAACAAGCTGCTGATGGAAAGACCTTCTTCAGCATAATAATTTAAAAAGAGAATCTGTGAAGGGACACTGCACCATAAAGGCTTGCTCCTCTTTCTCCTACTCCCCCACATCCAGTTCCCTCCTAGCTCCTCCTTATCAATATTTTTCCACAAATGTCTTGTCCAGGATGGCTGACGATGGGTCTATCTGGTGGAAGTTGTTCATTTAGGATCCTTCCTAAATTAATATGCTGAAAAAGAGTGAGAAGTATTTTGTTGTCATGTCCCATTGCTATAGAAAAAGTCCAGATGAATAGCTTTGGTCAGATGCAGAACATTTTCAGGTTGTTAAAGTCAGTGAGAAGAACCTGAACAATAATGCAATATTCCCATCTTTCTCAGATTCCTTCTCCTATAGCTGAACTACATTAAGTAAGTTTGAAAATCAGAATTCATCTTTTGCAAAATGCTGCACAGAGATGCAACTGCCTCCTTAAGAGGCTTCAAGATTTTCAGCAAATTATGGATGTACATGTGTGGCACATAATGCTGTACTGCTGTAAAGGAGAAATTTACATTTCCGAGCTTTCCTGCATTGTGTAACTATACCATGGAGACAAGCATTAAACCAGGGGTGTAAACCACAATTACAAGCAAGGGTCAATCAACTCCAACGAAATGCTGCAGCATGAATTACAGTTGACCAGAAAATGTGAGGTAAGCCTCTTTAAACCATAGCCATTAAAAATGTGTAAAATGCCTGCTGAAGAAATCAATCCATAACTGCAGCATTTATCAAGTTCATACAGATTTGTGTTGTTGCTATCTAATTTGGATGTTATTACCAAGCAGATGCCCACAAGTGGGATATTAAAACAGGACTTGGGAGGCTATTTCCTCATTTTGTTTTATCCTTTTAGTATTCTATTGAGGAATAAGATCTGATGTTAACTTCAAAGGACAGCCAGATTCTTTTGAAAGAGATTGTTATTGATCATATGTCCACAGCTGTGTATGTTAGAATGCTGTGTATGTTAGAATGCTGTGTAAGCCCTTCCATACATGAATCTTCTATGTAGCTTTCCTCATGTGTTCAATTATTTGCACCTATGCTTTATCACTTTTCCAATTACACACAAAAAAAATCTAATCTAAAACATCATCAGGAAATAATATTTGAAATATCCACTGGTGTTTGTTTACATTCTGCTTTTGTTTGAGGGGGCCGTTTTAGCTGATGGGGAAGGGAAAAGCCAACAAAAGAGCTGAATTAAATAAAAACCTGAACTTCAGTTTCCAAAGAGCATCCTCATATCAAATTTGTCCGAATAACAATATACCTTTAAAAAAACAAAACAAAATCCCTTAAAGATGAATTTTAATGTCTACAGTTCTTGCCAAGTAAAATTTTAAAGAAATCATCCTGCATGACAGACACTGGCAATAAGAATTCTCTTGCTGCAGAAATCCACCAAATAAAAGCAATCTGTGACCCAAATGTTGCTTTACTGCACCACACTGACATTTCTTCACACGGGATAAAACATTAAATGGAAAAGGAAATTAATTTGCTGAAGACTCTTCCTTCACCTCACCAACTCCCAGCTCCTTCACCCTCCTTTCTATTCTGCATATTTTGAGACAGAAAACAGAGCCCCAGCAGAAAGGAGAAAAACATATTGCAATAGTGCAAGGAAGCAAAATTAAGATGTGTAGTTGCAAAAAATCTTGAAGAGTAATGTGACTAAAAGATACGACTTTTTACTTTAAGATATATAAATATAATCATATATATGAAAACATGCATTTATTTACATATATATTATATCAGATGAGGGGACATCTGCCAAAAATCAAGCTTGTGAGGTTCAATTACAGGGCTCTGAGCTCTGCTCTGTACATAGCAATACCTTAGTAATGACGGGAGATACCTAGTTTTAGTAGAGAATACATGATTTTGTCATCATATTCAAATACACCTTCAAGGAAATTTGAAAGTTACTTTTGTAGGCCTTGAGAATTTATAGATCATTTCATCATGGCTTGGTTTTGAGTGTAAGCTGTCTAGGCACAGAAAAAAGGGATCAGGTAACAGACAAAAAGAGGTAGCATTGTACACTATACAAAACTTAGCTCTGGAACACAAAATGGTTAAAGTACTGAAAACTGTCATTTATTCAGTTAGTGGTGAGATAAATATATTGGAAAAAATCATCAAGGGTTCTGAGGTGCACATTGCCAAAGGCTGAATGAGTGTACAAGGGAAACATCACAGACTGATCACCACATTCTTATATTCTTCCCATGGCATCTACTTTTCAGCTGTCAGAAATAGGATGCTGGATCAGAAAGACTGGGGTTTTTTTGAGCCAGTATAATCCCTTTTACTATCCATGAATATCACCTGAATGCTGAATTAAAAATTGGGGTTTTTTTTCATGTTTGTGGGTTGTTTTTTGTTTGTCTGTTTTTTAAACTTATTTATGTTGGGGTTTCTTTTTGTTTGTTTGGTTTTTTTTTTCTAAAATCCTGCAAAGGTAGAAGTATGTGTTTTTCTTCCATTTTCAACCTGAAAGAGAAAATAGAGCAGAGAGCTCATGGGGGGAAGAAATATTTTTTCAAAGCCATATTTTAAGTGGATGTGTATATTTTAACTGTCAATGTCTGAAGTTACATTCATGCAATCAGATATTCTAGCTACTTATATTTAAGAAAGTTTAAACAACCTGTCTCCAGAACCCCTACTATTCTCTCCTTCTAGAAGTAGTACACAATGAAATGTCTAGCTGCTACAGGATGTCATGACTCTTTAACCTCTACAGTAATTTGGAAATAGGTAGTTAAATCTTAGATTTCATTTTTTGAGCTGATGACTATGAATCAAAATCCAAAGAAGAGTTCAAGTTATAATCAAAAAAATATTTCAAACCAATGCTTTTTTCATCATTGTCCCTACTAGCATGATTAAAATATTTGGAAAAAGGAAAAATATTTAGAAAACCCTGTATCCCTTTCCTCTGAACCTGCTTATCCATTCTGCTATCTTAAATATGTATCCTCTAACAAGAGAGAGATGCTTTTATAAAATGGAAAACAAAGACCAGAGACACCAATTTAAGTTTTCTGAGGAGGATACTGTAGTAACCTGTGAACCAAGCAACAGACACCATGTATTCCTCTAATTTACTGGTATGAAATGTAAGGTGATAGAAAGAACTAGCACAAGCCCATAAAGAAACGTGCATAACTATATGATGTAGGAAAGTGTCCCTTGTACATCTCCACAGCTGCCACTTATTTTATCATGCAAAAAAAAAGAACACTCATTATTAGGGAGGAAATACACACTTGCACAAATTCAGCAGCAATGTCAGAACTGTGTAATATTTTTATATATATTAAAACCAAACAAAACAATAATAATAACAAACAAAACCAAAACACCACAAGTATCTTTTCAGGTCAGGGCTTGCACAGAACCTCAGAGATGCTGAAGTCATATGGGACATGCATAAACTGACAAGGGAATTTCAGCTAACAGTCCGTCTCCCAAAGCTTTTTAAGACTATCTTTCCTCTATTTATCTTCCTATTACATTGAATTGAGTAGTCATTTTGTAATTTTTTTTTTCCTGTTTGGAGTTAAGAAGATCTACTTAGCCAAATAGGTCTTTATAGAGGCTGCTCTACCATGTAATCAAAACATCTCACAAAAGGCTGCTCTTCTAGAAACGTCAAATTGGCTCAATTTGAAATACGTCTTTTTTTACTCTTTTAACCAAAACGTAGAAGCAACTGGTTAAAGGATAACCATTGAACCTGATGCTGAGTGTACTACTGGTGGTAATCATTATTTAATTAGTCCAGAGGCAATTAAATTGCTAAACAGGCTTGAACTAAATGTTATGAATAAATGAATCATTTAACTGATTTGGCAAATACTATGTGATATTAAAGTACAACTGTGGTAGATGTTTAAGTAAGTGGCTTTTTTAAGATAACATGAAACTATTTTTAATAGACAGGGACAGATTAGGGTACACTACTGTAAAAACTTGGCCATGTATACATACTAACTTAAATATAAAAAAAGTATACAGGATGCACGTAAAAAGTTTGGGTTTGTTTGGAATACACATAAATAAATGAAACAGAATATAAATTTACAATTTTCTTACTATAGCAGACCACTTCCCCTTGGCTATTTTTGATATTTTGATTAGAACTAATTAAATTAATAGAAAGGTGTTGGTTTTTTTAATGACATATAAGAAATTATTCAGAACAGATTCCAGAGAGAGGTGGACTCCAAAAATCAAGTACACCACCATGAATACAGAGGATGCAAGTTAGATCTTCTGTGAGTTGTATTGCTGCTTGTGGCTTTCCCTGGGAAACTGAATTCACCATACATTGAGGCACTCTCAAAATCCCCCTTGTAAGCAATTTCTTCAGTCTAAGCAATAAACCTTCAAGCCTCTTTAAAATCGAAGGGTAATAGAATAGCTGAGGATTTCTTAAATTCTGTAGGAAACCCTAGTGCCAGTCTACTCAGGGCTGGTAAGGAACAGATCAGAGTCTGGGTGTTCACATGGAAGTCTCAGGTGCATTGAAGCATGGCACTGGTGCAATTGACTGATTTCTTAACAAGCATAACTAGACCCAGCACCTCTTCTTCTATCTCTTTCTGTCAACCATGGCTTAGAATAAATACATTCCTAGCTATCTTCACAGCCTTCCCTTCCCCAATGAAATGAGCAACTACTCAAAGCACCATCTCTCACACTTAGTGGCTTAATGTCTTAAAATTTGTGCTCATGGGAATAAAGGCAGGTAAAGCTAAAATGCTCTGTTAGTTTTAAAATAGGGGCTGTTAGAGCATTTCCACCTTCTCAGAGTCATATACTGAGGGATTCAGAGTCCTACTCTGAGGGGAACACACTCTCTCCTCTCTGTTGTCTTACCTGTTGATGCAGAAGTGAGATGAAATACTAATGTCTTATGGATACAAGAAAGTAAAAGCTACAAGAACCAAGATTAAACAGAAAGGCTGTTAATGCTCTTAGAACAGAATGAAACAAAAATAGGAAAATTTTTCAGCCTTTTAACATATAAATTACTTTTTAATATTCAAAATGATGTGGCTATCTTCTCTGGTTATTAATACTGTTCCTAAATGTAAATCCAAGGCCAAGATAAACATAACATTTACCCATTATCTGTTATTTGTTTCTGATCCCTTTCTTTTCACTTTTCCTGCAGATGTAGAAAAAACCTGGTGTTGCAGCCATAAGAAGACAGTTCCATGGTAATGTGGGTTTTGCATTCTGAATTATTTGGTTTATATAACTTTGACATCAGCCCAATTTTACATGTTTATATTCTATAATGTCCAGGAAGCTAATATGATTTTTATAAAACTCCACTTGGACTTCAGAAAAAATCAGATGTAGAAGCCTATCAACAGTAAAGAGTTCACATGCTATTTTGTAATAATAAAAATCTATATATTATTCTGCTCAGTCTGGCTCATCTACAGCGCTATATTTCTGCGAGACTGTTGACCGGTGAGGCACAAGCTGAATTTAGAAGAGCTGGCTGAATACTTCAAGTACCAGAACATTATAAAAGACACATTATGTTCGGTTTCTGAGAATAGACTAAGATACGCATTTATTTTGGGTTTTGATCCTTTGAGATCTTAGCAACAAGCTAACCACACAGATGAAACCATCTCTGCAAACTTCTGCTTATCAAGTCTCCAGCAGTTTCTGAGAGGCATTAAACATCAGGGCCAGCAGCCCACCTCCCTGGGCCAGGAGGTGGCTGGGGCACGTGCCTTGCAGTCTGGCTCTGCTGGGCTCCCACCTAAGGTCAGTGGGCAGCACAGCCCCCATGGCCAACAGCTTAGCTGCTGCTCCCAGACCCAATGAGCCAGGGGATGACCCCTTCTAGCTCGTGGCATGAGGCTTCCTGACTGTTGCAAGGAGAGAGTTTACCTGCATTTATCTTTAAGTACTTTCCAGGAGTCTTATTTTTTTTGCCTTTTTTTGAGAGAGGTTTGTTTATGAATATACACAATATATATTCACACTGTATTGTACACACACATATTACTTCTAATCTCAAATTCAGAAAGGCAGCGATTACTGCTTCTCAAGTTGAATGTTATCAGATTAGCTCTTAACAGGCCTAAGATGAGCCAATGGGCATTTGTCCAACTGACTGACAGTTTGCCCAGGCTGCAGATCCACCATATTTCCTCCTCTGCATCATGATATGAGAAGAAATTGGGAAACAGCCCTTTCAGCTTGGAGGAGAAAGAGGTGACTCACAGAAGCTGAAACAACCAACCAACCAAAATTAAAAAAATAAAAAATAAAAAATCAACAAACCACCTGGGAAACACACAGGAAGAACCACAAGAAACCACAGATGAAAGTTTCTAACAAAATAACCTTTAGAAAATGCTGTGAAGGCAACTGCTAGTGTTTATTTTATATATCATTAAGGCCCTTACAGAGAGAAGGTACAAAAAAATCATGCTAGCAAGGTTACTGAGGGTAGTGCAGACAGTGCAAACTTTCTGTGAGATGGAGCTGAACTTTTTCTATTTAATTCATCCTATCTAGCTTACACCAAACTCAGCACTTTCCGGCTTCTGTTTTCACAATTCAAACAAGCCCTTGGTTTATTGCTGCCAGAATCAAGCATCCAGTCCTTCGCATAGCAGGGGGAGACATTATTGCATCCTCTGTTGTGCGAGTCCTTTATTTTGAGAAATTTAATTATTAATTGCCATTTATAACTAACAGCATGAAATGGCCCTGGAATAACCACATCCCATTTTATTTCTAGAGATACATGCAAAAGCCATGATTGCTTCTGGTTTCTCTTGCACAGGACATTTCCCTGTAAAATAAAGCAGTCCCTGAAGCACACCTGCTCTTGCTCTACAAGAAAACCAACCCCAAGCAAGATGACATTTGCAACAAATTATGTCCATGAGATTACTGAACTAACCCTTATGCTGCAGCTTAACATTAATATCTCTGATTGTGCACCAGACTTGTCAGGCTAGCACATCTCATCACACCTTCAGCAGACACATTCTCTTTTCAAATGCTATCATGTGTCCAGAGCTCCATGAAGAAAGGATATCAGGTATTTTATCTGGGAAGATGGAACCCATGTTCTGTCAGCAAAGCACAATATTAAAAGAAATAAAATAAAATAAATAAATAAAATAATCAATCAAGTTCCAGCAAATGTTTAAGTTGAAAAACAAACTGGTCTCACTGTAAATCAATGATGAGAAGCTGACAGGTTTAACAGTGCTTTATTTATGGAAGGCTCAGAAATCTTGCATTTATTAAGTGTACATTGCAAAATAGTTTCACTGACAGAGTAAGCCTTGATAACTATCATACCCATTTCACCTCAATGCCCTGTACCAGTGATAGTCTGGCAGAGATTGGATTAAGAGTAAAACCTTCATACAACAGAAGCATCAACACCTATGATATCCCTCAGATTTCCCTGAACAATACAGTAAATTTCAGGACTTGGGTTTGAAAGGAGGAAAAAAAAAAAAGCCCAAAATGCTGCTAGCTTCAAACAAGAGCTTGTTGCTCTCTAGAGAGATGATCTGTTTGTCAGCAACATCTCATTATTGATGTAAGTATCAGGCCTGCAGAAAACAGGCTTACTTTGGTTGAAACACTGAACAGTGGGGAAGCTCTAGGAGAGGAACTAAATCCTTACACTGTGTCCATTTTGTTTGCATTTTAAAATAAACTTCCCAAGGCAATTCTAAGCTAATTATTTACAATGTTACGCTCTGAGTTAGCAAACAGATGTATTCCTTTCAATTAATGGAAGATGGAATAAAGACACTTGCTGCTCAGGAGCTAGGAAACCTTTTTTAGCAATGAGACTCCCTATGTGCAGTAAAGTTGGGTGTTTGTGGAATAATTACTGAAGGTCACTCATTGAGGCTAAAATTAGATCCATGTATAGAGCGTTAAGGAAACTTCCAGGGTAGAATGCAGTTGACATGCAAGAAATCTCTTACATAATAGTTCTCTAAGCAACATAACCTATTGCCTTTGATGTTTGCAGCACCAGGGCTGGTTGGTACACTGACTAAGAGAAAAAGCATGGAGGGTGGAGCAGAGTGAAGACACTGGCCGTGCTCTGTGATATCACTACAGGGATAGGAACTGGATGGTCCTATGGAATTGATAAGATCCATAGTTACTACCCTGATCCATCAGTTTCTCATTTTTTCTATTGAAATTATGTCCTCTGGGCAACTTTGCTCATTATAATTTGGTTATAATAGCAAATCACACCTCCATCCTGAAGGCTACCTAGCTCTGAGGTGCAACCACCCTTCACTGATCAAGTACTTTGAATTTCTTCTAGTCTATACCTTGAAAAGCAAGGCGAGGATATTTACACATATCATAGTAAAGGTATGTATGACTAGAGTCACTCAAGCTCCACCTAACAATGAAAAATAGTATAAAGATGGGAATCAGTCGACAGGCTGAGCCCTACTTCCTCCCATAGAGACACCTATTAGGTGATATTCCAACACTTGGTTATACCAAGTGCTTCCCTGAGAAAATCAGAAATCTCTAGAGTTGTTTTTTAACCTCATGTGTTTGTAACCAGACTGTATTAGTTATATTCTTGATACTTGCACATGCTTTGCAGACAGTATATTTATCACCATCAATCTAAAAGAATCTGCATTTCTGTTGCTTCAATAAACTGCTGCTTATTAATCTGGACATGAGAGTTCTCATTGGACATGACCAAACTCTTTAAATATGGCCATGCTAGCCCACTGAAATGACTAGACTGAAGGTGCATCATGCTGTTTGTGCATCCATAATCATGGTAGTTGGACATAGTTAACACAACCAGACTTACAGTGCCACATCTCTCTGGTATCTGAGGACAAGCTGGGACACAAGGGGATCTATTTTCTGCCAAATTTCTTTACCTTTAATGCAACAGCATTAAACTGAGGAAGGTTGATATTGTCATCCCCCAGGAACTGGTTAGGGGCAAATAAGGACCCATCTATCGCAAAGAATAAAAGACTGGGTACAGGAAAAAAAAAAAAAAAGAAAAGAAAAAAACAGACAAAAAACACAACAAAAACCCAAACCAAAAATGCTTGTAGAATAAAGCACAGGGACGGAAGGAAAAAATAAGTTTTGTAGCAGAAAAAGGCAAGAGGGAAGGGGACGAAGTGAAAAAGATAACAATGGCATTTTTGGTCTTTAATAAAAGAACTACTGTTGGGAAAAAAAAATGTGTAGGTCATCAGTCAAACTTTAAAATGTCAGTCACTTAAATGTTATTCTATTTGTTACTGTGAAAGATAAAACCTACCTTAAGAGGTTTAGATCTCTCACTCCTTTAATAACTTGTGGTTTACATTGAGATAAGGTAATTTACAGTATCATGCTTAAGATTTTATTAAACTTAAAAGAAATAAAAAGCCATTTAGATGATGATGATGATGATCGTAACGTTTGTAAAAGGTAACATGGTTCCATATGAAAAAATTTGTATTTTGTATATTACTTCAATATTTGAAGATTTGGATCCTAAAAAACCCTAAAATCCTTGTGAAAAACAAATGAAACATCTGTCCCCACACCAGTACAATCTTTCTGTGGGTAAGGGTATCCTCTAAAGTTTATGCCTGACTTTAACTAAGAGATGGTTGAAGTTGGAAAACCTTAGCTAAAACAGTAAATGTGGTTTTCCAATCTTTGTTTCAAACTTCAATTTCTGTTAAAAACAAAACAAAACAAAAACCCAAACAGAATTATTTCATTAAAATTCTAAGACAGTAAAGGGAGCACCAGAAAACATCAGACAACCTGCCTTTTATGTATTCACTGCAATTAACTTTGTCGACAGGTTTAAACAGAGTACTACCTTTAAGACAAAATATGCCTTTTTTATATAGGTTCACCTGGGTCAAAGCCTTCTCTCATCTATAGCTACCATAACCTCTGTAATACAATGAGGTGAAGTTACAGGGAAAAAAACCCTGAACTCTTAAGTATTCTACTTCACGATATCTTATTTTTTTTGTTTCCCTAGAAAAGCAAGCTTTTACTGTCTCCAAATAATTCGTTTAACCCTCCCACACACATACTCCATTTCTGCTTTCTGAGCGCATACAATTCCTCACACTGAGTTCATATCACTTTATGAAGTTAAGTGACATATCTACATCTGATGCCAGATTCAAGTTCTTTATAAATATTAAAAACAAAGAGATCCTGGGAAGGAATATCAGAAAAAAACATTTCAGGAAATCCTCTTAAGAATTACTGAAAATATCTCATAATAATGAGAAGCAAACTAGGTCACATCCTCCCCATTTCTTATTCCTCATTTGAAATAAAATATTTATTTGAAATAGTTTATTAAGGAAAACAGAGAAAGAAACAAAAAAACCCAATCTTTTCACTTCAGAGGAAATATAGCTTCCTGAGCACTTGAGAGGATTTTGTCTTAAGGCAGAAGAAGGTGATAGGATGAAGGAAATAAAGGATATCTGAAGAAGATAAAAGGAATTTGGAAGACAGGTGATTTTACTTGTATTCTGACACATAAGGGATTTTGTTAACTTCACAGAGTGCAGGTAGAGATACCAAAGCATTGCTCTAATTTAAAAAACAATAACAACAACCACCCACTCAAAAAATCACACAGAAACCAATCCACCAACAAAAAAGACCAACAGACCTCCATAGAATGATGTAAGTAGAGACCTATTTTCTTGTACCTATTCCAGGAGTTTTAGCAGGAATGTGGCCAAAGAGGCTTATTTGCTGAAATATTCTACCTTGCTTGAAATACCCGCAGGGACATGCACACATTTAGTCCTGCTTTCATTGTCATTTTCCTCCCATCCTTCCCACAGACCACTTGCTTTGCTCCAGCCTCCACAGTTTCACCAAACTCTTGAGGGAAACTGGGCTCCACAGGGTCATGAGACAGAAGATGGATGGCCTTAGAATTTTGGGACTGTCATTCTTTTCTTTATTGTTTATATTAGACCAATGTCTAGAAGCATCAGTTGAAATCAGAATCTCTTTCCTGGATAATACCATATTATATACAGTATGAGATGTAATTTTCCTGGATATTAAGTAACTAAGTATTAAAGTGGAAAGAGAGGTCACATAACATCTCTCAGTGGTAGGTCAGAAGCAGCCAGGAGTAAAATTCAGATCTCCTATAATGCAGCTTAGTGTGATATCCACTAAAATAAAACAAGAAAAAATAATCTTCTTTGATAATGCTGCAGCTTTAACTTTTGGGGATGAACAGGGTAAACAGAATCTACAGTCTTTTGCAGTAAGCTGTCCAAATATCCCCCCTTGTAACTCATCATGCAGTCTTCCACTGAAAATGGAAAAATCCTTTTACCCTATTCTTTCAGGTTTTCAAATATTGCAAATATTTGCAGATGTGGTATTACTGTAACTGTAGTGGCTCACAGACAAAGGTGAGATTCCCTTCAGGTACAAAATTTTTCTAGTCTCCTGGAGAATATCTACTCCACATACATCTGGTAACATCTCCAGAGATGCTGTGGTTTACAAGATGGGGGTTATAACATCACTGTTATGAAGAGTCTAAGTAAAACTCAAACAGTACATAAAATTTCTGGGACAATATGAATTTTGTGCATCACATGGGTGACAAGTAATCTTATCTTTTTGCTTGTATGCAATGAATTCCACTTTCCAGTCCTTAGAGAATGCAACTTTTAAGCACAGGGTGATTTTTTCCTTCTTTTCTGGCAAAGAGTATTCATTTTATGAGTTTTACTCAAAATATTAAGAGTGTAGCAGTCTTGCAAATAAACAGGTAAATTTGCCTTTTTTAAAAAAACCCTTTGTATTAACAATCTGTTTACACTTCATCTAACGTCTTTGATCTTTGCTAGATCAAGTACTGATGAGGAAATAAAACACAACAAAAAAACATCCAAACCCCAAACTTTTAAAATTAATAGAAAATACAGGCTACCCAAATTAAGTTGTTTGAATTAAGCAAAATTTATACATAAATGAAACCATCAGACTTGCTTGTTTACTGTTGGCATGTGAGAGTCTGGATACAAGAGATAGATGCTTAGGC
>JANHGN010012299.1:17420-29063 GCA_024605025.1 Megaceryle maxima | reverse complement strand
TGCTTTAGGCAAACCTGCTTTGGTGGGGGTGGGGGGGTTGGACTACATGACTTTTAGAGGTCCCTTCCAACTCCAGTGATTCTGTGAGACAGCTTGTAAACATGATTTATCGCATCTCCTACAGGTCATTCTTTAATCTACTTGCCACAATTAAGTTGCAGAATACAGAGGCAGAGATTAGTGATAAACTATGGTGTTTCACTCTTAAACATACAAAGATGAAAATAAACTCATTTTAAACAGGCACTAGTTATTAAGTCCCAGTGACAGACTTAAATCTATTTCACAACAGAGGACTTCTGTCTTTAATAGGTAAAAACATGATACCTCTTGTTACTTTCATTCTGGCTCTTGTGATTTCCTCAGAAACATTTGTTGTAAAGAACATGCTTAAAACTCACTTAAAACTCTTTAATATCTGTAAAAGAAAAGTAAACAAATAAAATTCTGACTCTATGATTAAATTACCTTTTGATTTAGAGCAATCAAATGTCTCAGAACATTTCCAGTAACAGAGCATTTTCATGATAATTTTGCATGGGACCTTTGTGGCAGAAGTCTAAATTCAGCATTAGGTCTGATTGCTATTACATTGCAGGAGTCCTTAAGTAACAAAGCAGAAAAATATGGAAGGCCAAATTATTCCTACCTCTGTTTTCCCCGTTTTGTTCCTCACCCTGAAGTGGCCCACACAATATCCCTTGTAATCCCTTTTTTCAAAGACTAGATGTATGCAGTAAAAAATCTTGAAAAATACTGCTTTCTTCATTGACCCATGTGCTAATTAGTACAATCTCATTTATCTCCTATGCTTAAGGAGAGGAAGAATTAGAATATTTATTTTGTGAAGAAGGATGATGAATGGATTTGGAAGAAATCTGAACAATCCATACATTTTCAATTTGTTGAGTGAGTCACTGTAGTTCAGTGCAAGCTTTTTAAATCTCATCAAAATGAACCATAAGATGTTCACACTTGTGAATGAATGGAGAAAATTGAGATACAAAAGGAAAAAAAATGCAAATCTCTGTCTAACTTATCTCTCTCTTTGCTGATACCCTTTATGCCATCCCAGTTACATTAAAAATGCTCCACTTCATCATAAGTACTGCAAAATGAAATCTGTGAACCTGAAAATATACATTCTGCATTTTCTGCAGTCTCAGGCATATCATAAGAGTACCCTAGGCCAGTAATATATTAATGTCACCCTCTCTCTTTAGACACATAACTAACCCCACAGAAACAAGTAGAACTACTTGAGTATTTAATGATTTATTGGATTGCCTCCTGTATACAGTATTAATCTCTCATCATATGCTAGCTAAAGGATTATGTATACCACCTTAACTCTACCTAAATTAAAATGGTATTTTGATTAATCTAAAAAAACCCTTTTTTTTTTCTGCTCTGTATGGAATGAAAAAGACACAGGACCATTAGTGGAGATAGACACTGATGAAAGACAATGCATGAAGAGTTTACATGTAAATATCTATATTTTTTTTTTATTCTCCAAGTTCTCCCTTTTATTACAAACCCAGAAGAAACATTTGGCTTTGCAGTTTAATGTCTCCTGACATCTTAGCATTCTAGAGATGGAAAAAATGCATTGTAAACATACACGAAATATTTCAAGTCAGTTCAAGCTAATATTGGTGTCCCAATGAGTTGTATTTGTTTCAGTTTTGAAATACATAGGTACCCAAAATAAATAGCTCCAGGATACATGGATACCCTTACTTAACTCAAAGCCACTGAGTTTCCGAGTGGGTCCTTTAAAGCAAAACTATCATATATCTGCCCTTTGGAGTTTTGTTGTGGACTCTCTGGGGTTGTCACAGCTATGCCTTGCTCTAGAAGCATGCCTAACATTTCTTCTATCCTAGAGGAAGTGGAGAATGCTCACAGATTCTTTGATGGAGCAACAGAAGATAATTTCATGATTGACTGGGACAATTGGAAAAGGCATTCTGCCCAAATCTGTGAGTGTCCGTGCGTGCACTGATAACCTGGAACTGTTTAGGTGGTCTATGATTGCTGGTCTGTGATTGCTCTATGAGTCATTCTTCATTGTCAAGGCTGTTCACCATTCCAGAAACTACTGCTTTGACAAAATGAGACACAGTAATGAGAAAATTGCATTGTGTTGAGTAAACCTGTACCAACTTGTTCACAGGCTGGAGGAGAACAACTTTTCAGGATTCACACATCTAGCGAACCAGTTTAAGTGTGAATCTTACCAGTTTAAGTGTGTTCTTACAATGCATTTACATACAATAGCACACTATGATGCTATTACAAAATATGTCAGAAACAAGTTTTGTCAATGAGTCAATGAATTTGTCAAATGTCTTGCTTACCGACCCCAAAACATGTTAAAAAGATAAAATAAAAAAATCACTGTGTAGACATTACATCTCTGAAACACAAGTGTGGTTTAAAACTGCAACAGTAACCTAGAAGAGTAATTCTGAAGTCAGTGCTTTTACAGCACTGTTTCATTGACTTAGGAGATAAATTAGAAGCCAGCAGTTTATTTGAGTCTATTGGCCTGAACTAATTCACTAGAACAGAGACCTCTGTCAGCCCTTGGGCCAGAACATCCCAAAAACTAACCAACTTGCCATATGTATACTGTATTCCAAGCTCTTCTATCCCCAATTCACCTAATTGTATGTTTTATTTAAACTATATTCTAAAGAACAATGCCAATACATCAATCAGCCTAGGAATCCTCTCATAGAAGCATGGTGCTCTGTAGGGGAATGGAACTTTCCACACTCATCTGCATTGAGAAAACATGATGGGAAACAAGTTCTGAACCACAACATACAATTCAGAAATGACTATATGTAGAAATTTCATGTGTTATTCTTTTGTAACTCTGTTTTTAGGTAGGAAAAAAGTTACTGAACTTTTACACTATCAGAACAAAGTAATGCTGTCGGTCTTTTCATTACTCCTTGTCTACTGATAAGTCTAATCACTAGGCAATCACCACCAATAACTAGAATTGAGAACAGCACACTCTTCCTTTGGAGCAGTAAGCCACACAGCAGAGTCATACAGAAAAATCTTTGCCACTGTCACGAATCTATGAAAAATATATGTATGCTTTTATTGTGAATTCACCCTGGTTAATGGCCAACCACACACACCAGCTCATAGAAGAAAAGGCAAGAAGACTTCTGAATCAAGATAAAGACAGTTTAGATGAAGATGATGAAGATGAAGAAAAAGCTATGTGCAAAGCAAAATAAGGAATTAATTCACTACTTCCCAGTGGCAGGTAGATGTTTTGCCACCTCCTGGAAAACAGGGTTTCATTACCCGTAACAGTTACTTGGGAAGACAAATGCTCTAACCATGAACACCCCCGCTTCCTCCTGTTTCTACCAACTTCTATTGCTGAGGACAGCATCATATGGTATGGGATATGGCCTCTGGTCAGTTTAGGTCAACTCTTCTGGCTGTGTCCTCTCCCAGTATCTTGCACATCCCCAGCATGGTCACTGATTGGGCAGCGTGGGAGAAAGAGAAAGCCTTAGTGTTGTGCAAGCACTGTTCATCTGCAACCAAAGCACTAAAATACCATTTAATTCATCATTTTAAGGCAGATGACATTATTTTAATTTGGTGTTTGCAACAAACAAACAAACAAAAACACAAACAAACAACAAAGAATAATAGAAGCACAAAATAGTAGGGGTTGGAAGGAACTTCGGGAGATCATATAGTCCAATCCCACTGCCAGAGCAGGTTCACCTAGATCAGGTTGCACAGGAATTCAGGCGGGTTTTGAAAGTCTTCAGAGAAGGAGACTCCACAGCCTCCCTGGGTAGCCTGTTCCAGTTGTTCCACCACCCTCACAGGACAGGAGGACTTCTCCTTCAGGCTAAACAGCCCCAGGTCTTTCAGTCTTTCCTCATAAGAGAGATGTTCCAGTCCCCTCATCATATTTGTAGCTCTTTGCTATACTCTCTCCAGTAGTTCCCTGTCTCTTGAATGGGGAAGCCCAGAACTGGACACACTACCCCAGATGTGGTCTCACCAGAGCAGAGTAAAGGGGAAGGTTCACCTCCCTTGACCTGCTGGTCATACACTTCTTCATGCACCCACACTCAATGCACCCAAAGAAATCCTGGATGTTTTTTACTTTAAAAAAATTATTTAAGTAACATTAGGACAATATCAAAAAAAAATATTTTAAAGCTTTACGGTTCTGTCCCCCTCATTTCTCTAGATGTCATTTGCAATCCACCTATAAGGAAATCTTAACATAAATTTTTCCACGACTAAGACACAAAAAGGAGTTTTACTTACAGTAGTCCTGTAACATAAACTTTCTTTTCTTGAGTCATTTGGCTTTAGTCACTGCAGCTTTGGTCCTACCCAATTCTGTAGGATACAGACGTAAACCCAGTATTTCCAACTTTTAAATTATATTACTACAGCCTTATATGGCAAGTACCCAAACAAAGCATAATCAACTGAAGGTTAAGAAAAACAAGAAGTATAAGAAATGCTTTTCAGAAAGCAAGTAAAAAAAAGTGTAACTGTTAGAAAGAGCTTTTAATTTTAGATTTTGATCTTTTGTCTTAATTCTAGGTTTAAGTTTCTTTAGGTCCACGTTTAAAATTGTATCGTACCTACATTTTCACCTTGTTCTAGCTACTTTCTCTGTTAGTGGAAGATTGACAATTTGTCCAAATTAAAATCAAAACATTGCTTGACAGTAGCACAATGAGAAGTTCCCTAAGTTTCTACGTTCTTCTGTTTGTCTGGGACAAAAGACCACTGGGAAGAAACATTTTACAGAAAGTTTTTCAGAAAGCAAGTCCAGCAAGCTTTCCCATAGTCAAATAGACATCCAGCTTGATGCTCCTCTGGAGGACCTGCAGAGGGCAAATGGAGCCAGTGGGCTCCTCAGGCAGCCAGCTAAGGCTCAAGGCTACTTGTGAAGGGGTAGTCATTTGCAGGCCAAGGCAGAATTTGCTGGAAATGGGTCATCTTGGGTCAGTTAAAGTTTTATCCTAGTTTTGAACTGAAGCTCCCAGGGGAGCTGAGAAACTGAGCTGAGATACAAGCCTTAATTCACTGTGCAGAAAAGCAAACAGATAACTACTCCTATTTAGATAATGGGAACCCCTTTTAATGACCTGCCCATATGTTGCTGCGTAGATCATCTATTATGAAGTAAATATGCTCTCTGGGATTTAAACTCAAAAACAACACCAGGTAGCTATTTACTAATGAAGAGAAGTCATACAGTTAAAATTTAGAGATGTCAAGTCATACAAGGGAAAAGCCATGATCAGCTTGCTGTTTACACAAGAGTGGAGTGAAACTTCCTGTTATTTTTTTCTATACATAGAGGCGATGTGCTCGGAGGGTTCATCTGGAGTTACAAATAGCAGGATATAGCTGTTACAGATAAGAGCACTAGAAAGAAACCCTACCATCCACATTGGAAAAGCACGTTACAGATTTTTGCTCTTCACTAGCATGGGAGGGAGCTATATGAGCACTAATGTCATTCCAGCTTTGCTGTCCAATGACCTATGTCACCATATAAAGGCACAGTTTACTGCAGAGGATTTAAAAGAGTGTGACCAAAGTCATAATTCCCTGAAAAGGGATTGACTGCAAAGTAGACCCCCAGCTCCCAACTCTGGACCACTTAAGGACAACTGCAAGCTTAGTCATGTGCTCAGGAATAATCTGGAAGTACTCACTTGAAGACAACTCAGACTTTCAAACCGCATCTGATGCCATGAATTAAACTTAATTTACTATCAGATGATGCAATAGTGAGCTGAGGTTAAACACAAGCCTTCATTTCCATCAGAAGTCTTATTAAGTCAACATCATCGCTCTTTCAGTGATGTTAGCAGCATGATGTGGTTAGAGCTATGTTTGCATTCAGACACACTTCACCCTGCAGCTGCAACCTGATCCTCACACTTGAGCCTTGTAAACAGTCTCAGTTCCTTACATAGTTTTATCTGGCTGTAGAAAGTCACACACACCAAATACAGACTCAGAATTTCATGTCAAACACAAACCTAAGTAGCTTTTGTCAGCAGAGCAGGTGCTCCTGAACACATAACATGCTGGCCTCCTTTGGTCAGCTGGTTCAGCTACAGGACTATATCTGAAGTCAAACATGCACTTGAATGCCTAACTGTTGCGTAGTAGTCGCCTAGACAAAGAAAAAGCTCAAAGGATGCTCAGGGAAGGTCGTGATTTTTAAAAAGTTGGATAATTAGCATTGGTGACAAGTTGGTGGAGAGCTGGCAACAGCCCTGCTGTTGCCTGTCTTGGACTGGAGATGGGCACTGGGGGCAGAGAACGAGCCACTGGTTCAGAAATCCCAGCTGCCCAAATGGTTGATCTCACCATCCCAAACCCCACCTGTCTGCAGTGAAAGCTGGCAGTGGGACGGGAGACAGAGGGCAGTTTCAGTGACAGAAGTCTTCATCCTTCCACCATTGTCAGGAGGAGCAAATCCAACAGGTGGTGCAGTTCAAAGACACTGCCTAGACTTGGTCTCTTTTTCTACTCTCCTGTAGCTAGCGCAGCCTCATCCTTCCCTCCCCACTCATGTGACCTACTGTGGGTGGTGGAAGAAAGAGGTAGCTATCATTGTGTATTGGGTTTGCCTGGCAAGGTTTTGGTAGCAGGGGGGCTACAGGAGTGACTTCTGTGAGAAGCTGCTAGAAGCTTCTCCTGTGTCAAATAGAGCCAATGCCAGCTGACTCCAAGACAGACCTATTGCTGACCGAGGCCAAGCTGAGGCCAGCAACAGCAGTAACACTTCTGTGATAACATATTTAAGAAGAGGAAGATTAAAAAAACTGTACAACAAAAATTGCAGATGGAAAGAGGTGTGAGAATACATGAAAGAAACAACTCTGCAAACACCAAGATCATTGAAGAAGAAGGAGGAGGAGGTGTTCCAGGTGCCAGAGCAGAGATTCCACTGCAGCCCATGGTGAAGACCATGTTGAGACAGGTTGTTCCCCTACAGCCCATGGAGGACCCCACAGCAGAGAAGATGGACAAGTCCAAAGGAGACTGTGACCCCGTGGAGAACCCATGATGGAACAGGCAGGATCCTGGCAGGACCTGTGGATCCATGGAGAGAGAGGCCCACACTGGAGCAGGTTTGTTGGCAGGACCTGTGACCCCCACAGGGGACCCATGCTGGATCAACCTGTTCCTGAAGGGCTACACCTTGTGGAACGGTTCCACGCTGCAGCAGCTGATGAATAATTGTAGCCCACTAGGAGGATTCACATTGGAGAAGTTCATGGAGAACTGTTTCCCGTGGGATCAGGATATGAGTGTGAGGAGGTAGAGAATGTGGGAGTAAATCTGAGCCCAGGAAGAAGGGAGGGGTGGGAGGAAGGTATTTTAAGTTTGGTGGGGTTTTTTTCTCATTATCCTGCTGTGATTTGATTGGTAATATATTAAACTAATTTCCCCAAGTTAAGTCTGTTTTTTCCCATGACAGTAATTGATGAGTGGATGCCCTGTCCTTAACTTGACCCCTGAGCCCTTAGTTATATTTTCTCTCCCCTGCCTAAATTTGAATGGGGAGTGATATAGCAGCTGTGGTGGGCATCTGGCATCCAGCCAGGGTCAACTCACCACACATCCCTTTCCCTGTCTCAGGACTGCTCCTAAATCTTTCCCACCCTACGACCCATGAAATTCTCACCGACCCTTCCTAATTCTTTCTCAGCACCCTGTAAAGTGGCCACACTGCTGATGACAAAGAATTAGCCTATTTCTAGCAAAGGACTTTGTTTATTCAAGTCACTCATGTTCTTATATCTGGAGCAGCTGAAAATGAAAAATCCTTGCACATGTTAGACACTTTCTCATATGTTAGAAAATATGGGAATCTTTGTCTGGTAATGCTTAGAATATGAGGAACATCACAGCTTTCTAGGTTACGGGACAGAATACTTTAAACTTCATTAAATACCTAGGCCATTAAATACCTTTGGCATCATTAAATACCTTTGACAGCTGAAAGTGGAGGCTCAGTAGGAACTGATGCAAAGAAGACCTCTGTGTTTGCTGTCTTTTGTCATGACCTAGAAGTACAAGGAAG
The DNA here is from genome assembly GCA_024605025.1 of Megaceryle maxima. Taxonomy (NCBI): domain Eukaryota; kingdom Metazoa; phylum Chordata; class Aves; order Coraciiformes; family Cerylidae; genus Megaceryle; species Megaceryle maxima. The sequence goes on along the minus strand of JANHGN010012299.1, from coordinate 20,938 downwards.
GCTAGGAAGGGAAAAGACTGTCAGAGTATATTTCACCACAGTCTGTTGCTGCCATCCTCCTGCTCAAGTCACAGAAAAGGGAGGTTTCTATCAAGCTGGTCTGGGTATGTGTGATGTACAAGTGTTTTTCTTACCTTGCACTCAGTGGGGAATGAATAACTCACTTTGACTCAGTGTTTGTAAGTTGTTAAGAGAGGTGGTGTGTCTTTCTCTCCTTTGCCAAAGACAATTTTTAAGAGATGTTATGTAACATAACATTTCTGTCTTGCTCAGAGATTGTGAGATATTAAAATGAGAGAGATGATGAAACTGAGAACTTCACAGAACATACTGCAGAATGTGTAAATGCTGTCACTACATTGGCTGTCAGCCCAATGTAATAAGATGGAAATTCAAAACACTAAGAAGGAAGTCTTAAAGTTCCTATTTCATTATGTCAAAAAAGATGAGTTTACCTCATAAGCCTCAATTTTGTAGTTCATCATACAGAAAACAGACATATAAAGTCTGCTCACATCTGTAACTGGATGACCCATCCATTTATCCCCCCGAGTCTAGCTCCTGAGTGCAGCTGACAGTGGTAGAAGATAGATACAATATTATATTACGTTATGTTTTTACTATTCAGGGTGGCTTTAAACCATGCCTTTGGGCCTGTTGAAATTTCCTCCTCCCTTCACAGCTGGTACAGAATACCAGCTCTCAACTCTTCTCAAATGCCTCCTCATACAAAGGTTACATCACATGGCTGTGAAAGATCATAATTTTCAAACTTCATTTCTATTATTTTTTTAAAGAAGTCCCTGATGCTCTCACAAAGGGAGGAAAAGGTTATAAATAAGTAACATTCCAAAACATCGAAAAGCTCTTACTTCACTGCACAGTCTAATCAGTCTGGAAAATACATTCCATATTTATTAAATACCAGGTTTTGCTCAGGGGAAATCTATGAGGACAAAAACCAAACAAACAAAACAAAAAAAAACCCAAAAAACACCAAACCCCAAACAAACAAACAACCCCCCCCAAACCTAAAAACTTAAAAAAACCCCAAACAAACAAAAAAACCAAACAAACAAACAAAAACCAAACACAACAAAAAAACCCACCCAAACAATGAAGGAAATGATGCTCTTCTGACATTCTGCTTCTCCCAGTAAATCAACATTAGCATTTATAAAAAGAGAAGAGCTATTAACCACAGTCTAGTAATTCTGCCTTTATTTGACATGGAAATTAGTCTCATGCATAGGAAGATTTTCACCTTTTTTCATATTGATTGCCCATATTCACCAGTGGGAACTACACCCTGGAGAAGTTTCCCTGGAGAAATGTCATTAACCTGAAAGGCAGCAGCCACTGTGGGTTCAGCCTGCTTCACCACAGCATTCCTACCTTCTTCCATTGCAGAGTACCCAACTACCTACTGTGTGTGACATTAACCCACTCCAGACTGTGGACCTACTTTTTGTCCTCCATTCCTTTGTAGGATGGGAAAATATTCCCATGGGGGTGTTGTGGTACAGTACATATGTTAATGTCCTGAACCCAAAAGTAAGCTCAGCATAGGTTGTGCTGCTCTCCTATCTATATCAAGTGGTTTTCTGGAAAAGGACATCTGTACTCTATAGCCCACTTGGTAGACCTCCTGTGAACTACCTCAGAAACCTAGCTTTGTCTTTTAAGTAGCTCATGAAGCCAAAATGATCATGAAAGGATTGTGCCTGACAGTTTCACAAAAATATGTAAAAATGACCATAAATCCACAAGACTGAATACAATGTTCAGTCTTACTTTAGTTGTCTATTTGTGGAATAGATGCTACAATGAACTGTGAAATACAGAGCTAACAATAGCTCTAGATTTAACCATAATAGATTAACACTGCAGTTAGCCTGTTAACAAAACTCGAGTTTCAGATGTATGAACTTAAACCACCAAGATGAGATCTTCCCACAGCAGCACTGTATGTGTAACAGACACTGGTCACTTGAATTGCTTCTTTTTAATTTGCAAGGCCAGCAGTATGCTTTTAGTGGCTTGGCTCTGTTACAGGAATTAAATAATAGAGTCAATAAGCTAATGTGTAGAATGCACTCTGTGTTTATCATATACATGCTAAACTTTCCACAGACAGAGGCTACTGATTGTAGTATGCTTATTTGTATGATTTTTCATATGAAATTGCAGATAAGTTTCAATACTGCTGTGCTGATACACTAAAAACTAATGCTAAATAGCCTGGTTATATCATCTCCACCATTATACAATTTGCATACATATAGAAAGGAAAAAAAGTAAGTGGTTACTATAGTCTATTACAGAAATCAGCATGCACATATTAGAAGAGAACCTGGTTCAGATTTATGCAGTGGTAATTTCTGAGCTTGTCACTATGTCTCCTTGTGGAAAGCAGCCTTGTATTTCATGCAATAATTCAACTGAAATACCAGTAGTAAACCAGCCTTGCCTTTATGCAGCCCCCTCACTTCCAGCTGAAGCACAAGCTCTTTTCTCTAGTAGCTCTTCACCCACACAGCAAAGCATTATCAGGAAAGACCAGAAGAAATCAAATGCCCCCATAGCACTTTCATCCTTGCAGCATGAAATTTGTATTGATTTTAAGTGTTTATTTCACATACAAAGTTTTTAACTGCATTCTGCAGAAAGCTTTGAAGTTGTTAATTTAGTTTAGTTCAACTACTCAATTTTTCTTTTGCTTTGATGCTACAGTCTGCAGCCTGGCAGACTGCATGACATTTAAGTAAATGCCCATTCTTCCTCCAGTGTATTTCATTAGCTGGTTTGCCTTTTTAGGCATAAACAAATGTGCTCATTACAGTACTTGGAGTTGTTTTGTTTTGTTTGTTTGGTTTTTTTCTGTCATCCAGTCTTTGATACAGGACAGAACCTCAGGGTTCTCACTTTCCATAGATCTGAAATAATACAGATTTTATAAGCCAGTAAGGGTAATACCACAACTCCCACACCTGTCACACAGGACAGTGGACACTGGCTAGTGAGTAACTTCTTAACTTGTTAGCAGTAAAATATAATTTCTACAAACCCAGTCTAACTGGTATTTTGGAAAAGGGATAATTTGAAGACCATCAATTTGGTCTTCTTAAAAATACTTTAAAACCTGATCATTTTATAATTCTTGGCAAGACATGTCTCTAAGAATGCTGCATTTAAAATAAAGACAGAAGGCCAATTTTTTCTTGTATGTCTTGCTACCCAACAGATCACCAGAGAATTTGCAGTGAGTACCCAACACTGATGTTTATTTTAAAAAAACAGTGGTGTGATCTATTATCACCCAGTAAAATCACATTAAAATTAAATTTGTCATATTGCTCAAGCACAGTATTTCATTTGGAGTTTATTTTTATTTCATACACATTTCTGCACTTCTAGAAGATTTGTCCTGGCATGTTTGCCTTACTTTGGCACAGATGTCATAAAACTATTACAAATAACTGGCTTTTACTTATACCTGACATTAATTTACAGAAAAC
>JANHGN010012297.1:9238-44216 GCA_024605025.1 Megaceryle maxima | reverse complement strand
AAATTAAAAAAAAAAAAAAAAAAGAAAAAGAGAAGCATTAAAAGTTAGGTGTTTAGTTATTAAAACACAACTGTAAGTTGTAGATTAAAGAACATGGCCCTCAGCAAGCCTTTTGGGGGAATAACTGTCTGATACCCAAAATAAACTGAGGGGTATCCCTCAGTATTCAAAAGAAGGCTTCTGCCATTACCCCTAAGTAGCAACAAGGAGTTAATCAACGAATATTTAAGTCCTTATCAACGGGTTGATTTTCCTGTTAAGTTCAAATGGAGAAGCTCCATAAGGAATTTGCACCTTTACCAGCATCCATAATTATATAGAACACTCACATGATGAACCTTCAAGTAAAAAAGAAAATCTGTGCATTCTTAAGAGTACATCATCAATTCTGAATTGATTAAAAATATATAAATGCCTCATAGCATCTTTGAAGTTTAAAGAAAGACTATTTTTTTTTTTTTGTATAAGGGCTCAAAGTTGAGGGTGTTTTTTTTTCCCAACCCCCATTTTAAAAAAAGGAAAAAAATCCACTTGCTAAAATTTTTTCCCTTTATTTCCCGCCCCCCCCCCCCCCCCAATCTTTCTAATACTTCAGCTTTCTGGAGAAAGCTACCTTACAGAGGGTCTCCTGGGACATAGTGCTAACGTAAGAGCTCCCCAAAGAACTGTCTCATGAGAACCCTCTCATTGCGTCATGTTACCAGTTACAGCAGTTCAGAATCTTTTAGCTACAGAGGCAGGGAAGAGCACAAACAAAATCAAATGTGTCATTCCATAAAAAAAAAAAGAAGAATTAAAAATATCCACCTCTCTACTCACCCCGTAGATAGTCAATACCAAAACCATCAAGGCTTCACCAAAATCACCACCATCCCTCCAGCCACAGTAAATTTGAGCTTGAATGTATTTTCTGTTCTTCATTTTGAATCAGTGAAACAGTAAAAAATGCAGGCTTTTCAAATCAAAAGGAGATATTAATCATTGCCTATTTTTCTGCTGTATTGCAATGCATGTTTTTCTAGTTGCAGCAGCTATGCAAGTTGCAGAATTTTCCATCTATATTCTATGAAAAGTAAAGCCAAAAAATATAAACCATTAGTTCCTAATTTGAAAAGTCATCCCCATGAAAGACCAGATATAGCCCATGTTATGTTTGTCATCATCTCCCCCCCCCCCCTTAAAGCAATTAAAGTAATAAGCTGCAGGAAGAGCAATGAAATATAAGGTAAATGTTCTGTAACACAAGCTTGACTTCAGTATATAACTGCCTGGTTTTGTTTTTAATTTTCATACAACCATTTACAGCTATTGCTCTATTTCTATTTTTGTTACTTGGGCTTTCAGGAAAAAGCTTTCAAAATCATGAAGAAAGGCTATTTTTGAAGTGCTCAAACTAAAACATCTATTATTTGTACACCTGGTAACTAAATCATATTATATGAGGTAGATATTAGCTTGGTTCCTTCTGTAGAACTGGAAAAAAAGAAAAGAAACCACAGAAAAATCTGGATGGTTCATAACATGACTATCATCTCTAGCCACATAAGCAAAGAACTACTTCAAAGGTTATAAAATTGTGCTTACTTAAGTTTTCTAAAACTGCCAATTCTGAATACGTGATACAGCTCAAACTCAACTACTATAAGCATGTAGAAGCTATTCCACACCTTTTAAACGAATAATCTGTATCCAACTTCTAGAGAGCAAATTCTTCCTTTCACTTGCAAAAAAAAAAAAAAAAAAATTCAGTATTTTACTAGAGATTAAGCTTAATCAAAACTAAAGATGCATCAATCCTACTAACCAGGAACCTTATTATTTTCAAATCTACTTATCTCTGACCATATTCTAAACACAATTATAAGCTTGTCAATAAACATTATTAAACTGTTCCACATCAAAATTCAGTCAAATAGAAAAAAGTCACACGTATATCTCTAGAACAGCAGCAAACAAAATTACTTTGCAACCAAACATCAGTATATGCAGCACTGGACAAGCTGCTGTACATAACTTTCCCTTTTTCTAGCATGGATCATTACTTTGTTACATCTCACGGCCAGTACAAAAACTGGCCAGTACCAGTACAGGGTTTTGAAGGGCTACTCTGCAAGTGCTACAGATCACTTACTGGTTTTCATCCTAACCACAGAAAGACAAGACAACACAGCCACTGTGTAGCAAGGATAATGTCCTCAAATTATTTTGCTGTTCCTTTTTAGAAAACGGCAAGAGAAACTACTGCAATCAAGATGGAATTTAACTCAAATCTAATCTCTCAAATCAGAGTGGAGGCAACAACCTGTGTGTCAGAATTTAGATGTTTAGCACATAAAAAATATTGCTAGTGAATCTATCCAAGTCAGTAATAAACTTTAGACATAAAAATATCAAGTGCAGCACCTTTTTAATATAAGGGGGGACCACTAACTTCATCCACTAGACAACTCTTAGATTCTAAGCTTCAGCATATGAAGTTGTAGAAGTAGATACATATGAAATTATGAGACATGGAGGTAAATGAGGAAAAAAAAAAAAAACAAGAAAAAAGAAATTCAACACATTTATCAAAGGTAAAGTCACAATGACATCTTCTCAAAAGTTACTATTTTCCAGACACAGGAAAGCACATACTTAAAGACAATGTGCTATTCATCCTACCTCTAAAGCAGAAGCTGAAGCACCTAGTAATTAATAAGTTTCAGGTTTAAGCTTGGAATTTATACATCAGCATGGCTTAGTCATAACAAACCCTACAGACTGGACATCAAAAAAGACCCTTTTGATCTTCAGGATGGAGGTTTTGGAAGAACATTTCAACCTGAGCAGTACACAGAAACTAAAAGGAGCTTAAACAGTATACTAAGGGAAATCATTACATGGTTGCCTCCAATAACACAGAGATGAACTCAATTATCTAGGAGAAATGCCCTCTAACTTTTTTCTTCAACCACCCTCAAGACTTACAGAGCCATGAAGTGTTTCAAATAAAGGAAAGTGTAACATGGATAGTGGAACTTGTGTTTCTTCCCCTACACTTTGCCTTTATTAAAATAACTCTTCTCTAGATCCCCATTTCATGTAACTTTCCCTTTTCCCTTATACATCTTCATCTGTTTTAAGGGCTGAGGACCAAAGGGAGTATCTATTCATACTTCAGAAACAGTTTTTCTAGGACGGTTTAGAGTGAGCAAACAGGCTGCATCTTCACTTGTACACTCCAAATGCACATCAGCCTCAAGGTATAAATGTAGAGTCACTCATCTTTTATTTTTTAAAAGGACTAGCCATCCCACTGCAGATTGTAAATCTCTTCAAAATAATGATGTAAGAAATAGAGCAGCTTAAGAGGCCAAAAGTATCTTAACTTGCAAAGTTAAGTTATATAAGTTATTTATATATTACAATGACAGGCATCTTAGAAATGTGTATTAGAAAGATTACATAAGAGTACATATGACAAGCTGGCCAGCATTCATCACATACAGAGGTCGCTGAACTGTAAGAGAAAGCCTCAGATTGTACTTGGTGCATTCACACAGGCATTTAGAACAGGCTGGCTTCAGAAGAAGGGCGAATTCTATTTGTGGATCTCCACACACAGGAAAACAAAACAAAACAAAACAAAAAACCCCACAAAAAACCAAACCAAACCAAACCAAACACCACAAACAAAACCCACACAAACCAAAACCAACCAACCAAACGAAAAAACCCAACCAAAGAGACAACAACAAAATGTAAAAAACAAAACAGACAAACAAACAAAAAACAAACAAACCACAACCCCCCCCCCAAAAAAAAAACAAAAACAAAACAACACCAAAACCAAACAAAACCAAAAATGCACTTTTAACAGTATTTTCCTCCTTCTACACACAGGAGAGTTCTCCTCGAGCTATTTCCAGAATAGTTAACAGACATGCTCTTTTATTTAAAACAAAACAAAAATGTGTGATATATATTTTGATGTTAGCTCCAGCTGCAGTTGTCCTTTGTCACCTGTCACACTGGATAACTCAATGCTCTCTAGCCAGGGCAAAACAAAAAGATGATTGCATTCCTGGCTGCAGCACTGAATGACATACTTATGTAGCTGTGCTTCCCTCTGCTGAGATGTCCCACTCCAGAATCTTCACTGGCTTCCCTCTGATCCCACAGACCATTAATGGAAAGAGTATTCGGATAAAGCTTTTACATGTGGGTATATAAACCGTGATGCTCTCAAGTTGTATCTATGTGGCCATCTGGGAGTCGTCAAGGTAAAATATGAGAAGCACTGTATGCGGGATTTATACTACTGATGCCAAAACCAGCTCCAAAAGACTGGAGAGGGCCTGTTTTCAAAGGCCTGTGGTGAAAGGATGAGGCATAATGGTTTAAAATTAGAAAGGAGTGGATTTAGATTGGAAATAAGGAGGAAGTTCTTTACCATGAGTGGTGGAGCACTGGAACAGGTTGCCCAGGGAGGTGGTTGAGGCCCCATCCCTGCGGACATTTAAGGTGGAGCTTGACAGAGCTCTGAGCAACCTGCTCTAGTTGAGGATGTCCCTGCTCTCAGCAGGGGGTTTGGACTAGATGACCTCTAGAGGTCCCTTCCAACCCAGACATTTCTATGTTTCTATGTAAGTTACACCTAAATATAATGCTGAAAATCAACACATACTTTTCACTTGCACTTACAGAAATTTAACTGAAGACAGCTTGATAGTTGAACTTGTATCCCAAAGACTGAAAGAGCTGAAGCACACTCAGATGAGTCTCACCCTATTAGACTGACGTTAATAATACTCTGTGAATCCTAGCAGTTTTCCTACTGAAAGCTTAAATGATGTAATAACGTAAAAGAGTTATTAAAAAAACGCTACACAGTATCTTGCAGAGTTCAGCTCCTACTAGTTGGAAATGCTTTAACCCAATATAAACATTCCATTACTATTCTAATACACAGGTAGTTAGTTATTTCAGTTTTGTCTATAGACTAACATAGGACCATAAGTATACTTTATGTATTATTACTTCCTCTTCTCAATTCACACACACAAAAAATGCAAAATATAAAAAACTCACTAGTCTCTGAAGTAATGAATGGCTTTTATAAGTTAAAATACAAGTAAGTGTAAGCATTACTGCTTAAAAGATCCAGTAGCCCTTAAAAAAAACCAACCCCAAGAACAGTACAACCTTATTTGTATGTTCACTGGATACCGAAGTAAAAATACATGGGCAATTTAATTTGTAAGAAAACAAATAAAACCACAGGGTCTTAAATCCTAGTAATTCACCAAGATGTGGAAAAACACACAAAAGTTGTATCACAAAAGATTAACATTCTTAAAACAAGACAGCAGAGTTTAAGTAATTCCTAACCTAAATACTCTTATTGTTACCAGAATGCAAGAGCTGCTTACAAAGTTTTCTAACTCCCTACTGTTGACAAATACCCAGAGATTCTCAAGAACTAGAAAACTTTTTTTTTTGTCTATTCTTCAACAGAACAGTAGAAAAAGCAAATTCTCTTTCAACCTCTTAATACATACAATGATCAGTTAAATTTTAGATCACCTGTTACAAAGGTCCCTCTGATATTTAAAGTGAATCATTACATTTCACATTGTCAGTAACTCTCGATTGCATTATGTGTCTTGTGTAGCACCAGATATATGTGTAACTTTGCAGGATCAGAGCTGACTTCCAGCTGTTGTGTACAGTGAAGATACAACAACAAAAACACCCTGCATATTTAACAGCAGATGCTAGATTTCATTTGTAAACAAAAAAACCCCCAGTACTTAGAATAGGTAAAATATACAGTCACTATGTTGTGATTATACTGATAACAATTATCATGACATATGCCCTACATACTGTATGCAACTCTAAAAATTGCTGAAAAGCGAGAAGCAGCTTGTGGAAAATGGCAAGAACAACTGAAATAAAACTTCATATCAGTGACCTTATTTGAAAATATCCTTTCCATATGAAGTCACTTAAGAACATGTATTGTAAACCTACCTGCTCTCCAGCCACTGTACATACTATTGGCTAATAATCAGATAACAATATTTTTAGATGCTTGTCTTCTATGGGTTTATTAGAAAAATAAATGCTATCTTTTTGTGCCCCCTAATAGGTTTGGGAATCTTACCTATTTAATGGCATGCTGCCCTAGCTAAATGATGAATCCTGTCTATTGCTTTTCAAATGCACCAACCTTCTCAAAAACACTGGATGGTGTCATCAAACAAAACCTGATGTTCTGAATGATGGTGTCCGTATGCCTCCAGCGTCTTCTATCATGGCGCAGCCAGGCCTGAACAGCTTCATACAGCTCTATTTCTGGAAATCTGCTCAGATGATCATTATCCAAGTAAGACATGAGCTTCTCAAAGCTCAGGTATGAAAGGAAGTCAGGTCTGGACATGAGTGGCACAAAATTCTCTAGCAGAAAGGAGTCCAATTTTTCCCTGACTCCTTCGATGTTTACACCAAAATCATCCAGAAGTCTCATAATTTCTGCACAGTTTTCTAAGCAGATTTTAGCTAAGAGAAAAGAGCAGCAAAATTTTACCACCTCTATAAGCTGGACATACATGGCAGCCTGAAGGATTTCATGAACAGTGTTCATACTCAGTTCAATAGTTCCATAGTACATGAATTGGAGGACATGACTGAAGCCTGTAGCTGTCAGACCTTTCAAATGGATTTTGTCCTGATCTCGTTCTCGCATATCAGCTGTGAACATTATCCTGAAGTAATCACTCTGGGTGGCAAGCAGTGCTTTATGGGCCTGAAACTGGTGGTCTTCAATGACAAGTGTGACATCAAGAAGCAATCCCTCCTCATACAGTGCTCTGAATCCAGCAGAGACACTGGTGTCATGGATGGAGGAGCTAAACCCTTCCACGTCCCCTGCCATGAATCACCTGGGGGGAAGAAAAAAAAAAAAAAAAAAAAAGAAATAAAAATAAATTGTTATTTCTAGTAACATATCAAACCCCCTTCCTGACTAGATAAATTCTGAGATTGCTTTTATTAAGACTTAAAAGTCTTCAACATAATTTTTGTTTTCTTCTCAGCTGAAAAATCAACTTAACAAACAACTTAAAACACAAACTTAAAATACTTCTCCCCCCAAAATATTCCCATTTTAAAGAAAGGGTAACAAACAAGAGTAACTATGTGGTACTGCCAAAGTGATTCCTCACTCCAAACTACTTAATGGTCAGATAATAATATGCAACATTTAAAAGCTTGTCACAATTTTCTTCCTCTTCCCTCCTCATTTTTTTTCTAAAGTATTTATCTCAGGGGAGCAATAAAACACATACTCTTGAAGCTCATAGGTTTCAGAAAGGAAGACAATCTTCCTTAACTTCACAAATAAACTCCACTAAATCAGTAAAAGGTATAACCTTAAAAAAAAAAAAAAAAAAAAAATCTCTTTAAAAATACATGTCAATTTACTCAGAAGTTATTTCTATGGAACTGAAGATTTCAGATATACTAAGTTGTGTGTTTCACTTTTCCTGTAACACTACAATTGTCCCCCCCCATTTCTTACTATAAGATTAATTGACAGTTGCACTTTGTAAGTGCAAAATACTAAGGCAACAGGAAGTACCGAGAAGATTAGGTGTCAATAAATATTCTGTATACTGGGTTTAGAGAAGCATAATTGCTTAGTAAGCATTTTAACAGCTGCAGGTGCAGTGTTGGTTACATGCAAGCTATAGTCAAACTATAAATAAGCAAAAAAGAAATTAAAAACTAGGGATCCTACCCTGTTAAAGCTAAGTAAGATATATTTAAATATATATATATATATAAAACTTCAAATTCCAGGAATTTCTCAAAATCTTGCTCATCTTACTTGGGTTTAGGTAAGGTGAAGTTGCACAAGGCAGCTTGAACCAATCTATCAGTTTATGACTAGTGAAAGGGCAACAGCACACTCCATTCTCCCTGTTTGTCCTCATTCTGGGGTTTAAGCTCCTGCTACCGACTTTGAGTCACTTCTGGGGCTCACTGGACTGATCTAAAAAGCCAATTCAACTCATAAACCTGATAGAAAATTAATCCAGGGGTGGGGCAGAGGATGGGACATGACAACCATGCCAAAAACACCACCCCCCCCCAGCACACACAAAACCAGAAAGCTTTCTGCTTATTGGTGATCTGACTTTTCACATGACACTGGAGGGGGTATGGCACAAGAACCAACCTGATGCAGAGAGCAGGACATCAGGGAAAAGGAGTAACAACTTCTCCTTTTAGCATTAAACAGCAACTAGAATTGGTTCAGCCGTTTTTGTTTCACCTTAAATTACACTGCAACATTCACTCGGTTATTTGTGCATTTAAATCTGAATTTCCTATAACAATTGAAGTTAATCATGTTTTAGTACTGGAAACCTACACATAACAACACCAACGCATAAAAAAAAATGTATATATTTTCAGTGTTCTAGAACTTTACAGCAGTATAAGGACCCAGAAGAGACAGAAGTTTGCCCAGATTTCACAACTTCAGAGGGCAGTTAGCACATTACTCACACTTCCTCAAGCACTACATCCTGACTTCTGCCATTGTAACTGGAATGTATTTTATTAGACTCCATCAACGGATAATCATCTCCTCTCCTTAATTCATCAGCACACATCCTGGAAAACAAAACTGAAGATACTCTTTTGTCTATGCAAAACTAAAGTGGTGAGTGGGTGTTTGTAGCCACACCTCATAGAATTAGCACCCCTCCCACACTGCTGAATCCTGCTGACAGGTTCTGTGCACAATAGAGTCAATGCTGGGAGTGTTCATGACAATTAAGGCCTTATGACAAAATTCAAATTCCTGAAAGTAAAAGAACAACAAGAGAAGAAAGCTGACAATCCAATCGCTTTCTCGCCAGTATCCATGATAGCACACTCCCCTCAATGTCACTGAAGACAGAGAAAATACAAACTGTTCTGAAGCTTCATCTTGCAAGTCACTTATTTCTGAACACAGCACATGTATACTAGAAAATATACCATCAAATATTCCTCTTAATTGTTGCCAATTCTTACACAAAAGCAGACAAAGAAAGAATTACTTTACTAACTCTTATCACTTCAAAAAGAAGCAACAAACTGAAGAGGAAGCATAAAGCCTGACTTTACAGGATTTTCCCTTTCTAACTGGATTTCTGATATCACATAAAAAGGTAAACACTAATATTAGGGGGTTTTTTATTCTTTCACGAGAGCACTTGTAACAACTCCAATCCCAGCTCCTAGTTCTCTCATGTTTAATAATAGTTAAGCTCAAACTTCCTGTTTAAGAGACTTGCCTTTAAATGGGCCACTCATTTTCATAAAATATATGACAACTTGAAACAATTCCCTCTCAATTTTGTTTGAAATTGGCCAAGAGGTTCAAAGGTTCCTAGGAATCTCAGACAGTTCAAGTCTGTGTGAGTTAAATTTCTTCAGGAAACCAAGACATATGGCTCAGGATCAATGGAAAAAAAGAAAAGGACAGGACAATTGGAATTTGCAAATTTGAGACGTGAACAGAAAAACACAATATATCAAGGTAAATAAAAAGAAGTCAGAAATGAAGCAACATTCCCCAGGTGTCTGAAGAAATGTACATTAATCTGAAAATATTGGGAACTCACATCACACAGGCTCATGCAGGCAGCAATCTCATGGAAGGGATTTATTCCAAACAGTACAAATATTACTGTGTATGTGAACAACATAGCAGAACCATACCAGTAAGCTCCAAACACATACTAGGGTCTTTCCCTGTAACTTGAGAAAGATAATTACATTATAGATAAAAGGAGAGAAAACTTTTACATGGGATAGCTTTAAAAGGTCTTTTTCACCACCCAGAAGTAAAAACTGGGAAGTGAAATAAGCAGAGACAAATTGGTAGAGTAAATGCACCAAACCCAGAGGAGCATCTCCAGAGACCTTTTTAAGGATCAAACCAAATAAATAATAATACACAACCCCCTCAAATCAGCATCAGACAGAGTCCTGGACAACCAGCTCTAGCTAGCCCTACTGAGCTGGGGTGGAGGACAATGGACCGGGCAACCTCCAGAGGTCACTTCCAACCTCATCTAGTCTGTGGTTCTACAATCAAGACGTCTTTACATAGAAACTGCACTGTTTGGTTTTGGCGAGGTTTTTTGTTTGTTTGTTTGTTTGTTGTATTGCAGGTTTTGTTGTTGTTTTGTTCTGGTTTTGTTTGCTTGTTTGTTTTTTTGTGAGCAACCTTTTAATTCTGAATAAACAGAAATGAGACACATGCACACCAAAAAATTAGACAAACTACTACACTTCAAATTTTAAATCTACCACAAAATAGAAGATATCAAGAATCACCAAAATACATTAAAAAAAAAAAATAGGGTTCCAATTTTCACATTATCCTAAAACTGGCTATTCTGTAAAATTACATTAAAATGAAGTCAGCAACAAAACTCTACAATGGTAACAAAGTGGTCAACACTCCAAAACTATAATTTCATGTTTTAAAAATGTGAGGGTTTAAGTCACTTAATCCTTCTTTTCACATCCCTGCTTATATTATTTTTAGTAAATCTACATTTTTCAATCTCAAAATATTTTTCCTACCCAACATCAGGTAGCAGTTAATGAATTACTTAAGCAGAGACAAAACCAGTAAGACTTCTCCCTATCTAAAGAAGCTTCAGAATTCTATAAGTGAAAAGCAAAAAAACACTTGTCTTCCTGAATTAAATGAGTAAATGCCCTTTTTTGGCATAAAGCCACACACTACATCAGCAGATATATTTTTCCTTACCACACAAAAATGTATTGCCCAGTGCAAACACACAAGGGGGTTAAAATAGCACAGAAACTGACAAACAAGATAGTTAAATGTGTATTAGGATCAACTAGTAAAAATCTTAATTTCTATAGCTAGTATCTCCAGTCAAAAGCAAAGAGCAATGCAGTAGTTCAAATATTAAAAAAAAAAAAAAACACCAAACCAATACAAAATACTCTCAAATTAAGTCATTTTTCTAAAGCATAGCTATGCTATTCCTCCCCCACACACACACTTGCAATCTTAGATGTAATTCTATGCACTATTCAAATGCTGCAGCTTATTTGCCAGGGGACAATAACATTTTTTTTTTTTCATATTTTCAATAAAAATGTAAAATTCAGGGTTAGATTTTCTTCACGCATGCAAATCACAACAGCACACTTAATCCTAAGGAAGATACATAGCCTACAGTGGTCTGTAAGAAAACTGGAACAAAAAATTCCAATGCATAAACAATAAGGGGGTGGTGGTGGGGAATAAAAATCTAAGTTGGCATTCTGCATTATTCTGTGCATACTGAGCTGATCTGTGCAATGCAGCACAGGAAATAAGATTCTCTGCTGAAAAGCCAAAAGAGAAATACGCTTAACCTTATTAGTTTTTCCTGACATTTCTTCCTCTTTTAGCACATAATGCATTACAGCATTTACTCTGCTCTGACTGTAAAAGCACTTACTTGGAACACTGATTTCTCATCTTTATTCTGCAGCTGTAATAAGAGTCTGAAAATCCTGTTCCAGACAGCTTTTTCTTGCTAAACAAGGAGAACCTCCTTTCCTCAGGGTGTCTGAGGCTCTTAGTCACAAGCAGAAGAAATGGAGTCTAAATGCACGAGCCACTGAGAGGGAAGTTATGGAATACACGCTTTTGGTTCATGCCCTGCTTGATTTAAACATCTATCCAAAAAGCAGTATTTCCTGAGAAAAGTGCTCTTTAAGTAAGTGTGTTTAGGTAGTAAGTAAGCTTACATTTCTCTTCCTAGAAAATGCATATAATGTTCTAGGAAAGTATTGACAATACCAACTCTAGCACACCAGCTGAAAAGCACATTTCTGCTTTCCTTTACTGATGTTCCTTAATAACTAATTTGAGATGCTGAAACAGAACTAGCAAGTTTCTTTGTTCACAGATAATGAAGTACTTGTTCATTCTACCTACCTCTTAGAAATTCTGAGAAAGCACCCTATGTGAACACAACTGAACTAAAGAATTTCACATAATAAACCACTCTATCTACAAGTTACACAAAAAAATATTTCACCAGACATACAGAACAGTACTTTGGTTACAAAATGCTAAAACAGAGCTCAAAATCCAATAATCTGTTCCATCTATTCCATTCTTTTCACCCATCAAATGCATGTTTAAAGGCACATTTTTAAGCCATTATATATGCTTTATTTAGTGAGGTGCATAGCAAAGACTGCTTTAGGTGGAATTCTCTGTCCCTAATTTTGTTAAAAAGAACACTTTCCTCCACAAATAGGGCTTTTCCCCATAATCTAATGTTATAAACATACATGAAACTACAATACACACATGCATTTGCACATATGAGCAAAACATACACAATACCACATATTCATCACTAAAAGCTGGGCCTTTAAATGTGGTGTACTGCAATGAGTGAATAAATAGACATTTACACAGTGTAATTTATCCCCCAAATTAAACCTTTGCTTACCCAGTCTGACACTGAAGCAATTAAACCTTGTCTGAACCATTTTTCATCATAATTCCCTATTAACAGCAACAGAATGAATGACCTAAAAGTGAGATAGATCAATAACCAGTGTATATTGAAACTTTCCATTGCTGCAACTGCAAATGGAGTAAACAAACATGTTCATATACGTTTTATGTAAAATCTTTTATAATTAATATGCTAAGTTTAAGAAATAATTTATCTTAAACACATTCGTAGGTTCATGCTAAAGATTTCAGGCAATCAGTGCTAAGAATTAAAAAAAAAAAGAAAAAAAAAAGAAAAAAAAAATTTGGATTGCTTTAGAAGGAAGGAGTTAGGAGCTTACCAATTTCTGCCAGTCAGGGGAATGAGGCTTACAGAACTCTAGACATTTAAGAGTTCAGTACTCCTGAAAACTCTCCACACAGCATGAAGAATGTCTTAAGGGCACACATCTGACCATGACAGCTCCTCTCACAATCTCTACCCATGATGCTATCTCTGTCAGCATCAGTTCATAACAACAGTGACATTTTGATAACACATCAGTTGTCTCTGAAATCATCACGGTTATGCTAGAAGTATTACCAGAACTAGTTATAATCAGACATACTGAAAGTATGGATCGTGTCTCAGCACAGTGTGGTTAAACATCACTGTAAGTATACTAGAACTCTGCAGAGTAGTCTTTGGCTATCTTCAGAGTACAGTACTAGGAAAGAGTGTTTTGTTTTGTTTCCTTTTTGAGAAACCTCTTAACTCAGGCAGATATGAATACGTGCCTATGAGAACACCTCACAATGGGTAGGTTTCTCAGCTTGTATTACTCCCTGTTCCTAAAAACTTACACTAGAACACAATTTAGTCTTTCTGCACAAAAGGATCCAAATGTTGCAAGCACAAAATCAGAACCATTTTTGTTTTAAAATACTGTTGAGGAGTTTTCACATATGTTCAATATAGATGAATACGAATAGATTTTATGTCAGAAACTTCCCATCTTACAACACTAACTAATAGATAATAAAAAGATGTTCCCCAGCTCAGCCCTTAAATCAGGCTTTAGGATGACTATCAAAAGGATTCCGATGAAAGTACATGCTTGACAAGCATTTTAAGACTGCTAGACATATGCATCAGCTGTAGTTACTTGACGAGTTTAACTTCACTGAGCTGAATCTAAACTCAGCTTCTGTCTCATGAATTAACATCAATGATATGCATTAGTTTCTCATCATTTTAGTCTATTATGTAGATGACGTAACTGCACAGACGTTAAGATAGTTTAAACCATTTGGCTAAAAGATCATTGCATCACCACACCTGTACAAAAACATGCTCCCTAGTGTAGAGCCAAGCTCAGCTTGATGCTCTTCCAATTCCATTTACAGATACCAGGACAGGTGCCCAGGATAAAATATTTTTAATGTATCCCTAAGTATGAGAATTGCCTTTAACTAGAAATACCTGTGTAACTAATACTGAACAGTTAAATGATGAGAGTATTTCAACTACAGATTTGCCTCTGCTCTCGAAGTGGGCACCACTGTTCTAACTCAAGTGCCAATTTTATTTTTTTTTTTGGTGGCTTCCATAATAATTAATTTTAAAATAGTGATTTTTTTAATATTATGAAGATATTTATCAATAAAATCATGGTGTATTTTATAGAGAAAAGTAGCAGGTTAAGTATTTATTAGTAGCAAAAACGTAACTTCTCAAAAAGTTTTAGCATAATAAAAAGGTAATAAGCTACAAGTAGTAATTAAATTATATTAGTAAAAATTATTTTAATCTAAATTAGGGTAGCTGAATTACCCCTTACAATTGCATTTATGTTACTATTTGTATATTTACTGCTATCTCAGTTAAGACTTTTAGCATCTTCTGAGAAAATGAGAATAATGCCCAAATTGGCAGCTAGATAAATCTAAAAGATCTGGAATCTCCAGTATGAGTTCAACAGTTATCTGTTCTGCCTTGCTCGCTGAAAGGCAAATCAACACGTGTAGATCCCAACGAGCCACTGGGTATAATTAGAAAGTGAAAAGAGATGAGTGACAGTGGGAAAGTTTATAGGACATGTGGCAGAAATTAAGCATGTTGGCTAGGTGTTGGAAAGAAAACGGCAGGATGTTGCACATGGTGGCATGCTGAGGGGATCTAAGTGTGAACTGCGGCAATAGTGGTTAAAGAGGTGAGTTATCTCAGGGACGAGTACACACAACAAAGACGGCAACAGGAAGCCAGACTTCGGTAGTTCTGCCCCTTTATCCAGTAACAGCTTTACGGTTCTCCTATTCTTCTTCTAAAGGAAGGGGAAAAAACCTAACAAAACCTAAACAAAACACACAACAAAACCTCAAGAATTCAAAAAATTTTAAGCGACGTTTAAGTATTTACCAAATAGGTCAAAGCTCCTGTACCAATCCTGGGCGACAGCCTGCTCGTTCAGCTCACAGATACTCTTTCCTCCCCCAACGTCGCTGATCACCAAATACCTATTTTCAGGTTCGGAACTCAGATGACCTCCTTCAGCTTGCCTGACACGTTTAACACCTCTCAGCTGCGAGCGAAAGCTCACAAGTCGAGCTCCCCGGCGAAGGGGGCAGGCGGGCTCGGAGTTAAGAGACGTGACGCCGTGGGAAACCGCGGCGCTCGAGTCGGGGACGCGGCCGCCCCTCAGAAGCCACTTCGCGCGTCCCCCGCCTCCCCTCCCCCCGCAGGCACTCAAAAGACTTTCACAGCGCCCGCCGGCCCGGCCATGCCATGCCTGCCGCCCCCATTCCCGCCGCCCACGGGCACCCGGCCCACCGCCTCCGCCGGGGGAGGAAGGTCCCTGAAGGGCAGAAGGAGGCCCAGTCCGCCCTCGGTAGGGCAGGCAGCGGCGGGAAGGCCCAGGAGACCCCAGCGACGGCTTCACGTACCTCTCGGCAGCGGCGGCGCTGAAAACGCGGCTCCTCCCGCTGGACCGACGGAGAGGGGGGCCTCTGTGTAACATAAAGCCGGGGGCGGCGAAGGGAGGCGCCGGGGGGCTGAAGAGAGGGGCAATGGCTGAGGCAAAGCCGGGAGGAGACGGAGGAGGCGGAGGAAGAAGAAGGGGGGATCCTGGGCTCCCTCCTCCCCACGGTCCGTGCTCAGGGGTAGGTGGGGAGCCACGCCGCGCCGCCCGGGCACCGGCGCTCTCGGCCCTGCCTGGCCTCAACCCCAGGGTCCCTGCCGCCCCCTGCCCGCCCCCCGACACTCACACTTGTTTACCTTCTGCGCTGCCTAGCACGGCCGCAGGCGCCATCTTCCCCCGCGACAGGCACCCCGCGCCGGCCGTCACTTCCGCCGCCACCTGCGGGCCCGGGGGGGGGGGGGGGGGCTGCCCGGGGCGACAAAACCGGCACCGTCGCGCTCCCACCTCAGTGCGGCCGGGCCCGGCCCCGTTCGTTACCCTCCGCCCCGCGCCCGACAGCGTGTCCTGCCCCACCGGCACCTCCCTGCCCCTTTCAGTGTCAGCCAGGGGCTGGTCCGACTGTGCCGCCGGTCCGCACCAGCAGCAGCGGGAAGACCAGGCGCGCCCCTGGGCGAGGAGTCCCCTTACCGGGGTTTAGCTGAGGCGGCGCATGGCTGGGACTTGATAAAGCGGCACCAAGAAGCATCATCTGCGTTTAGCTCCTGACGATGCTCAACCACAGGCGGCCACTTTCGGTGGCTCAAGGTTGTGCTGTTCTCTTCCACCCGTCTGCCACCAGGCCAGGACCCGCCGCAAACTACGGCCCCGCTCCCCAGCGCAGCCCCACGGGAGTATAGTGTTGAGGACCACCCCAGGCAACAGCAACCCCTGTTTGCAGCTGGCCGAACCCCTCCCCTGACACCGGCCAGACGCAAGTGCTGCGGACTGATCCCAGCTCTCATTCTGTCACGGGCGGCGTTGCCGGCGGCGTGGGAACCAGGTCACGGGAGCCTGGCGGGTCAGAGTCGCCGGCCACAGGCGCTCAGCGGAGCCACCCTCGACCAATAAACCGCAGGCAACTCGCTGGGAACGGCAGTCCAGCGTAGGGTGAACGGGGCTTTGCTTCTGCACAAACAGCACCTCCTTGTCTCTGCCTGGAAAAGTCCGACTTTATTTTAAGGTGAACATGGACCTCTGTTTTGCCACTACTTGCTACGTAGGTCTCCGTCACCTTCTATGTCACTCCCTGCTTTAAATAGGCCATACACTGCCATCCTCCCCCTGTTAATTGCTGTTCCCATCCCCTTCACTACCTATTTTCAGTCTCTCATTACCACCCACACCCCACTCTTGAATTATAAAACAAGAGCATACCTCCTCTGTAGCTGCCATCCCCAAGCTGAATCTTTCCCACCTTTCACAGTTTCACACAACACACCAGCTATGCCACGCTCCACTTCACAAAAGACTTCCCACTGCTATTCCCACTCTGCTGAACTGCCCTCTTATGGCTCCCCCTCAGCCTACTCATTCCACGCTACAATCAACCTGCTCCCATTCACTCCATCATTCCAACAGCCTGCTCAGCAAACTTCACTATTCCACCTCATCCACTTACTCGCGCAGGAAACTGGCCCCATCTCCCCAGTCACTGTTTTAAAACCTGTTACTTCTGCACTTAATGGTGAAACAACTGACCTTTATGTACTGACTCTGCCAAGACAGCTACTGCTCCTGCCACCTAAGTCTCAAAGGACAGACATCTTCTACCTTATTCATAGGATATGTCATCTTTTGCACCAAGCACATAACCACTCATGTCCAGTGTTTCAGCAAAGAAAAACTGGAGTAAAAACCGAGATTCATGTATACAGAAATGATACAAATAAAGCCTCAGACGTCCTTCTGCCCTTTTCAGACTTTTGACCTTCATAGGTCAAGGAAGGGTGGAAAAAGCTCAGCAGGACTGTCTTGGTTTTACCTGACTGTCATTTGCTGTTTCCAGTTTGTGGCAAGCTGAGGCATAAAAGATCTTCGGGTGTCTCCTACACACTGTCACAGAAGAGGACCTCAAACCTAGCCAAAAACAAACAAACAAACAAAAAAAAAACCAAAAAAAATACAACCACCCACACAAAAAAAACCACCCCACCAAAACAAAAAAAACCCAACCCAACAGCTTTGACATACTTCTTGTCAACATTTAAAAGCACAACATAAACCCTCATCCCCTTCTCCTTCACAATTTGCCTCTACTGAAAAATCAAAATATGTTAATAATGCCACAGCGCTAATCTCTTAAATAAAAATGTGAGACTGTTAAAAGTTGGGCCTTCAACAATGACCAATAGGATAAACATCACCTCAGTTAATTTACAGAGATTTGCTCTGACAACTCTGACTTGAGCACCTGTACAGTCAGTTACTAAGTCGTTCCCACTGGCTTAAATGAGACCTGAATGAGTAAAATTCTGGACATAATGGTTTTGAGTTATATGCTACCATTTAATTTAAATAATTTTAAACTTTATTGAATTTATACATAAATGTATAATGTACTTGATAAATGCTATAATTTTTTTTTTACCAACTTTAAACATGTCCAATCTTTAAACTTTTATTTTCTTCATACTACAAATATTTCCAAATACATTTAATCAAAGTAACAAGACTATCTCAGAATATCTATAATGTATAATCTCATTGTTAAAATAGGAGCAACAATTTTGGTCCGTTTTTGTTTTGTTTCGTTTCGTTTTCCCACATTCCTGATAGGGTTCTTGGCAAGGATTAAATGCTTTCTAAAGGCTGCTGCAAACGTGACAAAGGCTGTTTCCATAACTTTACATTGCACTGCATTATTGCATAATTTAAATGGCTAATTAACAAGAGAGCCTAGTATTTTCCATTCATTTTCATGAGAGTGATGATACATCCCTGGACGTCAAGGCAACTACAACCAACTATTGCATCATGTTCCCACTATACTTTGTGTATCTCACTCATAAGCATCTATTGTTTTTTTTTCCCCACAAGTGAGATATTTTACACAAAAATGAAAATATCATGTGGCCTGAGGAAAGATTAGATATGCAAAAATATTTTCCAGACAAATGTAAAAAATTATTGGCTTGTGAGACAAACTATATTTTGTCATTGACAATGCCATTATATGTACTGTAAGGTTTCTTACCACACATTCATATTCATTTCTTCAAAACAAGAACGCTGGCAATGTATTTGCTCTGAGTATATCCAGCAGAACTCACTCCTAATTCTTGTATCAGAAAAGAAAGAAAATTGCAGTATTCGCAAAAGTGGGAGGTTACAGCCATTGTTAAACCAGGCATACCAGGTTCACACAGATTTCCATCATCGCATTTCAATCACACGGTTGACTGCTTCAAACCTGTTTCCTTTACCAAAGCAGTTAGCCAGGCAAAATCCCAGAACCATCACATGTTCCAGCAGTCAAAGCCACTGCTGATGAATGCGCATGTATCGACAGAACTGTTAATTTACATTGAAACCTGTTTCTATGATCACAGAAGAAATGCTATTACCAGCAACATTCTAGGCCTTTAAGAATTTTCCATGGAGAAATCAAGTGGATTTCCTATGGGGAAGGGCTTTGAATTGGGCTTTTAGTCTCTGATGAACCTCTAAACTGTGTCTCATCATTGGAGCAGGGATTTTTGATTAAATTTTTGAAGTATTTATATCCTGCTCAACCCTGAAAACAGCATGCATTTTGTTGGGTTTTTAGCCATTTGGTAGAAAAAGATTCAAGCTGCTCATATCTTGGGGCAATGTCTCCTATCCATACGATCTTCCTGATACTAAGCACTCAGCCTACAAAATACACTAACAAGCAAAACGTTGTTATTCAAAATCTTATCAGGCTGATACCCAGCAGAGAGTAATACCAACATACGTATAGTGACATTCTACTACTCAAGCAGATAAGCTCATCAGACATCAAATTAGGTATGTTCATTTCCAGTACATGTAAGTGTATCAATTAGATTTTGCCCCCACCTTCCTGTTCACATCACACCCACAGCGCCCCAAATAAACCTGCCCTGCCATGCTGTGAGACACAAACCATAAACATAGGATCACTATCCTTTTCTTTTTGGCGTAAGTTTCAACCAAACTAGGCCGCCATCCCCATTACCCTACCGAGGCAACAGCAGCATTTTACATTATGCAGTACAGGCAGCGCTAACACAGAGTAACCGCAGGCCCAGCCGGCCTGCCGAACACAAAAGACAATCCCCAGAAATACTCCTAAACGCGGACTCACAGACATTTGCTTGCCCGCCCCCCCAAGGCCTCGCACCCCTCGGCAAGCCCACGCTCCCCTCAGCCCACGCCCGTTAGTTACCCGGCGCGATGCGCAGGCGCACAACGCGCCCTCCCACCGCCTCGCGCACGCGCGCACGCTTGCGCTCGCTTCACTGGCGTCGCCGGCGCACGCGGGTCGGCTCTCTGCGGCAGGCCCGGTTGCATCACCCGGCGTGAGGGCCACGGAGGGTCCTTCTTGGGGCTGCCCAGCAGAGTGCCTGAGCCACCGCCGCTCTGTGGCGGCGCTGGCGGCGGCCCTGTACCGCTCAGCGCGGCGGGTCCCCGAGCCGGGCATCTTTTCCCCGGCCGGCAGGTGCCGGGCTGTGCCGTGGCGGCGGCGGTGCCGAGCTGAGCCGGGAGTCAGGCGGCCGCGCAAGTCTCCTCGCTTCCTCTTCGGGCCAAGATGGCGGGGGATGAGGCGGGAGTGACTCTGGGGCAGCCGCACCTCAGCCGGCAGGATCTCGCCACCTTGGTGAGATCCGTCCACGGGGCGCCCCGGGCGCGGGGGAAGGTGGTCGCGAGCCGAGGCGCCGAGGAGCGGCGGGGCCGGGGCGGCCGGGCGAGCCGTTGCGAGGGGGGGGGGAGGTGGGGTGGGGGTGGCGCACTCAGCCTGAGGGGATCCGTGCCTCCCTCCGAGCTCCGCCGTTGCCGCTGGAGCCGAGGAGGTCCGGGGCAGCGCGGAAGGCGGTGGTGCTTCTCGGGGGGCCACGTTGTGGCTCGCTGGGGCTGAAGGAAGGGGTAGGTGGAGGCAGGCGCGAGGCAGGGCGACGGCGCTGGGAGCAGGTTAGGCTGGTCGCGGCGGGTTTGGGGCGCCTGGATGAGGCGCTTCGCTTGCTGGTGAGGTGAGTCCGGGTTGGCGTCCCGGCTTTGCGAGGGAAGCTTTTGTGTGACAGTGGCGGAGACGTTCCGTTTCCCCCTTTTAAGGGCTGTCCTGCTTAGTGGGATTAAAGGTTCTTTCCAAAGTAGAGCCGTAAATTTGCGTTGTGTTTCCCCAGCGAGTTGGATGCATTGGTTGCCATCCCTGTCTTTGTTGGTCTGCCGAGAAAACTTTCTTGAGTATAGAGAAAATCAGTTGTAGTAGTCTTTCGCTGTGGTAGTCTTGCCTGGGCTGCCTCGCTTATGCATGTACGAAGACAAAATCAGTCGAAAATCCCATTCCTGCCTTCCTGGTGTTCAGCAAGCTAGAAGAGTTTGTTTGCCATACAGTAATAATGTTTTATATTCTTATGGTTTGAGCACGAGAATTCTTTTAGTCTTATAGCTAGCTAAACATGATGATATTAGTTAGTGAAGCCTGTCAGTAATTTCGGAAAGTTTCTTCTTTTCATTGTTGACCATGGCTTTTGTCAGTCAGAGCACAGATAGGCCTAGTTGGGGGTCACTAGAAATACCTTTAAAGCCTATTCTGTACTTTTTCAGCTGACCCTTGAACATTTACTGTTGACAGGAGTTTATAGCTGAACTTAGCCATGTACCCGTCTTGAGGGGGGGAAAAAAAAAAAATTGCATGCCTACATAATTGTGTGAACCAGGAACAATTCTCTTGACAGGATTTTCAGCATGCTTACAGGCTTGTCACCCTACTAGATGGTGCCATCTGCAGGTCATGCTCCTATCGTTGACTTCGGCACATGTAGCCATTTAAAGTGAGATACAGAAGGAAGATAAATTAATTGCTTGTTAGGTTGACAAAACCTGGTTTTGACTGCATGTGAACATTTTATTGGTGTAGTACTTTGAGAATAGAATGAGTGAGCTTGCTCATGTTTTTACACAGATGTGTTTATTTGATTGTCATGCACAGATCCCGCGTGTAGCAGTGTAAACGATATGTGATTTAATGTAAATTAATATGTGCTTTATTTGTAGCTTAGTAAAATATTTATATCCTGCCTTACACTGAGGACTCCTGGTATCAGGAATCTTTGCTTGAACTGAGCAGCTCATCTGTATGAATTCAGTGCAGCATGGAAATGAACTGTAAACAGTTTCAAAAATAGTACAGAAGAACATTTCAGTCAATTTCAACATTTGGACAACAGCTTTAAAAAACCCAAAGCAACTCTTTCAGAGCCTGGTACCTAAAGTAGAGATAACAGTATTTGAAGGAAAAGTAGCCAATGATAAATAAATAAATAGATTCATGTTGCTAATTAAATGTCTGAACCTACTGATTCCAATGTTAGTTGTAATTATGTATGGACTGTAATGGAACGTTAGACCAATTCAACTGTTTATTGGGAAACCTTTGTTCTTAAAATATAGGTGCAGTTCACCATGTAGCCAATGGAAAGCTAATTTGAATTTGCCTTTTATGTGTAATTTAAATTTGGGGGTAGGTAAGGGGTTTTTTTTGTGTTAGGGCTTCTTTTGAGGTTTTTTGTTTCATTCATTTCTGTCTTCAAGAGCTTGCAGCCTATACCAATTTACAGTCAGTGTTTTGATTTGTAGCCTGTACTCATTTGCAATCAGGGTTTTGTTGATTTTGTTTGTTTGTTGGGTTTTTTTTGTTTTGCTTTTGGTTTTTTCTTTTTCACATACTTAAAAAACTGATATGCATAGCTAGAATTATTTTAATCAGCTTGGCTGGATTTTGCTGAATAGAAATAGTGGATAATTTTTAAGAATTTACATACAGTATTTGCCAAACAGACGTAAGATGAATGAATTCTAAAAATCTCCCTCATACAGGATGTTACCAAGTTGACACCTCTTTCACCAGAAGTCATCAGCAGACAAGCAACAATTAATATAGGTAAAAACAAACTTCTAAAAAAGAGGGGTGCATGAATGTGACTCTTTCTGGTGCTCATGCAGTAGTACATGATACTTACGTGAGAACATTTTTAAGATACTCTTACTGAAACAGACAGTAATGTAGATAGAATGGTCTTATTATAGATTTTATCAAGATGCAGATAGAGACTTGTCAAACCCTTTTAACTTGAAAAGGATCCCATTTTCAAGAATGCTATTGAATAAAGTGGGAAATACCTTAAAATTAAACCTTGAAGTTAGTTTCCTATATAAAGATGCGTCCATGGGGACCTCAATATAGGGTCTTGTTTGTTTAAACAGAAAATATTTTGAAACTCATACGTGTTTCTGATGGGAGCTCCGGATTTACTGGATACAGAGAGTTTGGGGTAATTATGTGTTGATCATAATGGAATACTGCACAAAATTAAACAGTGGTTTATTGACAAACATTTGCTTTTAAAATGTAGGTACAATTGGTCATGTAGCCCATGGAAAGTCAACAGTAGTCAAAGCTATATCTGGAGTTCATACTGTCAGATTTAAAAATGAACTGGAAAGAAATATCACAATCAAGCTGGGTTATGCTAATGCAAAGGTGAGTCATTACTATAAATCTAGCAAATATGTTGCTAATACATTTTAGGATGGATGTAAACTTAACGGTAACTAATCAATTAAACTTTTTCTCCATTTTTAAAAATGACTTGCAGATTTACAAGCTGGATGATCCAAGCTGTTCCCGGCCAGAGTGTTACCGATCCTGCGGAAGTAGCACCCCAGATGAGTTCCCTACAGATATTCCTGGCACCAAAGGGAACTTTAAACTAGTCAGGTAACCACTGTAAAATGAATGGTATAAATTGCATTTACTTCCTTTTACATAACTGAAAATAGTCAGGATTAAGTTGTAACCTGAATGAATTGTTATGGGAGACCACGTGTTCTTAGATGCTGGGCACGTCTGATCTAAGGTATTATCTAAATGACCATGTTCTTACTGGTTGTGGCACATGATCCATAGTAGAACACAACTGCGTCATCTATCCTTGGGTATTTGCAGGACTCTGAAGTGAAATTTTTCTGCTATAAGTACATTTTAAAGGCACTAGAATGAGAACTAATGTGGACCTTACAAACACATCTTTAAAATCCCTTTTTGAAGGGGGTCATTTTTGTTAAACTTTCATCTTCCTAGAGGTAAAAAGTTTTCAAATTCTTCAAATGAATATATGAAAGCCTGATGCTTAATGTTAGATCAGGCTTCTAAATGGAGGCCAAGCTTGCTTTATTTACTTAATTTCTAATAAAGCATAGCATGGTCATTATGCAAGCATGGTAACCAAAACAATTGTTACTTGGGTCTTTACAATGCTTAAATGAGAGTAGTCGTGAAGGCTGTTGTACAAGAAGATTCCTAGCTCATGCTTACGTATAGAATACAGCTAGTGCTGTAATCATGTTATTTCATTCCTTTCCTGAGGTTGCCAGTAGAGCACTTGTTCTGACAATAACTTCTGTCAGAGTGTGAAAGTTACTCAGCCATCGTTAAACTATTGGTTAAAAGATTCGGATGCTTTATCTTACTGTTTATTTGCTTATAGCATATTTTTAACATAGTCAGCAAAGCAGAAACTTAGTCCCTTGCTTTATGGTGGCGTGCTACCAGGAAGGAAGCATTCTTCACTGAATTGATTCAGGCAGTAATGTAGATAATCAACTATTGTGGTCTACACAATAAAATTGTAAGTCTGGAACCAAAATCTTGTTTCTGTAGATAAATCTTTCAAGTCAAGTGCATTTATAAGCATGCAATTAAAGACTCATAGTTTTCTAAAATTGGAGAATAGGAGCTATCTTTCAAAAGAGGTAAGAGAAATCCTTCGTGCTCTATCTGTCGGGGTTGGTTTGGTTTTTATTCTGATGCATTTAACTCATCTAATTTATAAGTAAATTTGTGAAATACTAAAGCAGTACCTAATACAGATATATGTTAGATTGAATAAACTCGGGAAACTATTCAGTAGCCATTCAGTAGCCTTTGAGTGCTTTTGGAACTTTTTTTTTTAAATCCTTTTAAGATATTACAGTTTAGCATGTGTCTCAAAATGTTTTTCTATTTTAAGGATGCTTTTATCTTTTGTGTCTGCCTAGCCACTCACATAAATCCATCAGAGAAATTGTTGCTAATTGGCTTCTGGACTTTTTAACCCTTTTCTACAACAGGCATGTCTCTTTTGTGGATTGTCCTGGCCATGATATTTTGATGGCTACTATGTTGAACGGTGCAGCAGTAATGGATGCAGCTTTACTGTTGATAGGTAAGGATTGCTGTACAAAATCAGAGCTCTGTTTTTTAATATAATGAAGCAACTTTATATAGGTTTTAAAATTAGTGGGGTGGAATGACTGGTTAAAAATAGTCAATGCTTTTCAGATGCACTTAAGAAAATGAAGTAATGCCACAATGAAGATGTACATTAACAAGCTGGTTTTTTGTTCTGTTTGGTTTTGGGTTTTGGTTGGTTTTGTGTGTTTTTTTTTCTTCAGACATCACTATACATAGAACGGCTTCAGGTATTGTAGTTTAAATAGTCTGAGATAGGCAGAAGGAATGACAGCTCATCAGCTGTTTAGATCTAGAAAGTGCGATAGACCAAGCTTCTAGTGAGAGTAACCACTATAATGGCCCATCAGGCCAAAGCTGGCTTCTTGGATGTTTGAAATCCAAACCATGCTGTTAGCTGCCTTATTCACATAGTTTTTAGATTTATTGTATCTTACGGAGTTGGGGGATCTTGGCATTTTTATGGCTTTAGTGATAAGAAGATGCCATAGAATTGTAAGATATTTCTTGAAAAGTGAATTGTCCATTATGCTGCAGTCAGTACTGAGATGTCTGAAGATCTAAAGGATGGAATAAGTCAAGTAGACACAAGTTGGCTGTCAGTATCTTTGGAAATTTAGATGTGTATTTCTACTGGGAGCAAGTAGAATGGGGTAAGCAACCTCTCATCTGTCATATTGTGTGAATGCTACAGCGAGCAGTTCTGGGGAAGAGTAAGTGCTTATTAACTTGGATATTTCGCATGTTGCTTACTGAGAGGTGACTGTCATTTTTTATAAGTGTAAGTGGAAAGCAGATGTCCTAACTAGTTTTGTCTACATATTGTGGTCACTTTTTTTTTTTTCCTTTCAGCTGGTAATGAGTCATGCCCTCAACCCCAGACCTCAGAACATCTAGCTGCTATAGAAATCATGAAACTGAAACACATTTTGATTCTACAGAATAAGATTGATTTGGTGAAGGAGAGCCAGGCTAAAGAGCAGTATGAACAGATTCTTGCATTTGTGCAGGGTAAGTTCTCAACAGCAGAAGTCCAGTTAGTGATGGAAATTCTTCAGTGTTGGAATGTAGACATAGTGGTTTTCTCTATGTTTATAGAAAAGCTTCTCTCACTTAGATAATGCTGATGTACGTAGTCTGTTATCTAAATAACAGACCGTTGGAGTTGTGCCAGCTTAGGCTGTTCACATACATTAGTGTTAAGGCTGTTGGTCAGAACTCTTAATGTAAAACTAATAGCAATAGCTCTAATAACACTAGCTCTTACCTAGTAGCTTTCACTGAATTTGTAGTTTCTTCTTGGTATTGTTTCTTCTTGGATTGTTTCTTTGGCAGAGATTGTACTGTGATTTTTCTGCAGCACAGTAAAGAGTGAAGCAGTGCTTGTTAGAAAGCACCTTGTAGGAAAAAATGTGTTAGTTTCTTTTACCTAATCAGAAAAGATCGGTCTTCCATCTCTGTAAGTCCAATTCAGGCACTGTTATCCTACTTTGTCAAGTTCTGCTCTTTTAGTCTAGTGCTTTGAGTTTCATCCTTCCTAGGAGCTTCCACTGTTTTCCCTCTTACCTGCTTTAGCTGGGATATGTGAGAAGCTGCAGAGCTAGATTGGCACCATGAAAAAGCACCCAATGGGTTTTTCAAGTATTTATTTATTTATTTATTTTGGTTCAGAATTTTTGCCTTGCATAAGCTGTTTGTAACAGCTGTGTCAGAGTGGCTAGATGTGATAACTCAGTTCTCAAAACTCCAAATTTACACAGGAAATGTAGGTATAATTAAAACTAATAATATTTAACAAGCCTTGATAACTAAATGCATCCTTCCATAAAATCAGGATTTTTCTAAAATATGTATTTGTATTACAGAACTTAGAACACAGATCACAAAATTGATAGGAATTGTTGTTTGTCAGAATGAAATCTAACTCTGTAATTAGTACTGATGTATCAAATACTGAGAGATACCCAGTCTCTCTGAGGAAATTATTTTAAGAACATAGGAAGTGAATGCTCCCTTAGAGCAGAAGATAATCTTGCACAATGTTCAGAGAGCAACTGTAAAGTTCTTCAGTACACGCTTATCCAGAGGCAACATGAGGGTTGTTTCAGAATGCCTTGAAAAGTAGGTCAGCCGGTTTGAGCTAAATGTTGAAGGGAAGGAGGTATGCTCTGATACTTACTGCTGTGGGAAATAGACGTAAAATGTGCCTTGGTATTTTTAAGAACGATAGAGTACTTGGTCATGTTGCTGTAAATACTATATTAAGGCTTGTTAATGTTGAACTTGATATTGTTTTAGGTACAGTTGCAGAAGGAGCTCCAATAATTCCAATCTCAGCACAGCTGAAATACAACATTGAGGTAGTTTGCGAGTATATAGTGAAGAAAATTCCAGTTCCTTTGCGAGACTTCACATCTGAACCAAGGCTTATTGGTATGTAAATATCACCAGTGGTCTGGGCTTTTGTGGCTGACCATTTGCTACATACATCTACACTTAGAATAACATGTTGCTGAATGCTCTAAAAAGAGGTAGGTTTAAAATAAGTGTTTAGTGTGCTCTTCATTTAAAACTCTTGTATTTTCTGAGAACTGTATTGTTCATAGTTAATTGCTGTAGTTAAATGTTTGAGGTTGGGTTTTTTGTCTGTATTCCATGTGTATGATGGCACTAAAATGCAATGAAGATGAGAAGTTTATCTGTTTCTTAAAAATATTCCTTTAGTTGCTATGAATTGAAATTTGATTTAACAAAGTCCTGACAAACTTGGAAGTTTTTAAGACCAGGCTGGATGGGGCTCTGAGCAACCTGCTCTAGTGGGAGGTGTCCCTGCCATTGGCTGGGAGGTTGGAACTAGATGATCTTTAAGGTCCCTTCCAACCCTGACAATTCTATGATCCTATGAAGCTGTTGAATTTTAAAATTAAATGATTTCCATGAAAATCTTACAGGTTCTCTAGTTAGATTTTCTGCATTAGTCTCCTGGATATAATTGTCAAAGTCTCAGTTCTTGTTCAGCATATTATCAAATTCAGTTCCACCATGATGACTCCATCTTTTGCTCTTACTTCCACATAAAACATGGGACATCCGCACAACATGTTCAGAAAATTAAAAAATATGATTACCTTAAATGGTTTTGATAACAAAACCAATGATATACTTAAATTCAGAATGAAACATTAATCACATTTTAGTGTTCTTCCTAAATTACACTTCTGTAATATTTATAAATATCCATATACCTTCATATGAATAGAGAAGCAGTTGAAGTTGCTAAAGAAGGACACTAATCTTTTGCAAAACCTGCTTTTAAATATAAACCTGGTTACGGTTAATTCTTTTCAGTAATTAGGTCTTTTGATGTCAACAAGCCTGGCTGTGAAGTTGATGACCTTAAGGGAGGTGTAGCTGGTGGCAGTATTCTAAAAGGTGTTTTAAAGGTAAACTTTTCTCTTGTCTGGAGGTTTGTAATGAGTAGAAGGTTAGGGTTTTTTTATGCTTACTACAAAATAAGTTTGTATAATTGAGAGGAGGGGTGTTGTTTGTTTCTTTGTTTGGGGTTTTTTTTGTGGGCTTTTTGTGTGTGTGTATGTGTTTTGTTGGGGTTTTTTTGTGTTTTGTTTGTTTGGGGTTTTAATTAGAATACAGTCAGATGGCACTTAGTTTACTGCTTGTGCCTCATTTTTACTTTGCTGTTTTAAAATACCAGAATAAGAAACGCTGATTTTAGTGTTTTACAGATATTTTTGTACTATAGTCTTAACTTTTGCTAATAAGTGATACCAATTTCACTGCTTACAGAAACTGAGTGAGCTATTTTTTTTTCCTGTCCTACCACTTTTACTTGCTGAATTATTGGAGGGAAGAAGGGAGCAAAAGAACTTAAAAATTCCTCAGAAGTGTGTGTGGTTTTCCCACTTCCCTATTTAAGTATTCTGTGTGTTGTTGGTGTTTGTTTGTTTGTTTTTCTTAATGCTGTTGTTGTTTGGTTTGGGTTTGTTTGTGGGTTTTTTTGCTTTTTTTGGTGTGTTTTTTGTTGTTGTGGGTTTGGTTTTTGCTTGTGGGGTACAGTCAATAGATGATAACTTCTAAAATTGCTTTGCTACACTGGAAAGCAAACTACATCTTTGAACACTTATACAACTTATATTTTCTTTGTGTTTCATTGATGCTGATCAATTACATGGATCAAATTAACTCAGTTTTTCTCAGTGCTGTAACATTTCTAAATTAAATGTCATTAAAAATATATACTAAAATTTTAATGTTGGTATTATTGCTGATAAAGTTCCTTTGCTAAAAGCAGTTTTACAGATTGTATTGAAAAGAAAATAACTTGTTACATTTGCAATGGTACAGAGTTTTCGGTGTTGATCAATTTGCAGTAAACAGAGCAACAGAAGTCCTAGAAGTTTTATAGCAGCCCAAACCCAAGGACTTGTATAAATAGTAGGTCTTGAGATAAGTAGGTCTTATCTGTGACAAGAAGTTAGCTTTATGTTCCTGCGAAACCACCAGTTAATCAGTGTTCACTTTTGGAATTAGGTGGGCCAGGAAATTGAGGTCCGGCCTGGTATCGTGTCCAAGGACAGCGAAGGAAAACTCATGTGCAAGCCAATCTTTTCCAAAATTGTGTCACTCTTTGCTGAACACAATGATCTACAATATGCTGCTCCAGGAGGTCTTATAGGTAAGAATACTGTTTTATGAAAATATGTATTTCTTCATGATTATTGAAATTAATTTAATTCAACAATTAATTTCAGTGTATTAAACAAAATGGCTATGAGCAATTTAAAATAATTCATATATGGAGAGAGACACGAGTGTGAAAATCACATGTTTTATAAACAATTTTCCTGAATGTCACTGGCCAATGCAGATCGACTTGCAGTGTTAATTGCACCGGCTTTAACAGTAGAGTATTTGCTCATCTGTTGAGATGGAGCTTTCTTGCAGACATTCTGAAGGTGTTGTCCAGGTAATAGAAAATTCCCAGTACATTATCAGTGTGTTTTTAGATCTCCTTCGGATATTTGAGTATGCAAATGTGACAGCTATTTTTCAGTTACTCCTTGCGACTTGCTTTGTTGTGTTGTAGGTGTTGGAACTAAGATTGATCCAACTTTGTGTCGGGCTGACCGAATGGTAGGCCAAGTTCTTGGTGCAGTTGGAGCACTGCCAGAGATATTTACAGAGCTAGAAATTTCATATTTCTTGCTGAGACGACTATTAGGTGTGCGCACTGAAGGAGACAAGAAAGCTGCAAAGGTCTGTACCCCTCTTCTTTTTTTTTTTTTTTTTTTTTTTCCCCCTGTTTTATTAGTGTATACATTTTTTGATCTTATGAGTAATTTTTGTCTTCCTGTTCATATATGCTTGTCACTAAACTTATCTGCTTATTCAATGTTATAGAAAAATGCTCTTCAGAGGAGTAGGAGTTAATATCAGAGCAGTTTAAAGCAGCATAAAGTATTTACATGTCCTGAAGCTAGATATTCTCCTAAACATGGTAGTTGATTTCCTTTGCTATCAGCCCACTCATTTGTACAGTAATTAATTTTATACATGTACTGATCTACATCCCACTTACATGCTTTTTGTAGGTTCTCTCTCTGAAAAACTTAAAGCGAGGTATTTTAGAAACACCATAGTTGAAAAGAAACTGAATTTGATGCACAGCAAGGCATGGTCTTGTGTTTCATGGTCCATTTTACACAAATCAGACCAAAAGATCATAGTTTTTCCTGTTAAAATCTATATACTGCTGCATGGAGCAGTAAGTTAAGTGCTCCAGTCATCTCTTTATCCTGTGAAATGAATTTTTATTTTTGAGAAATCACTTGGACACATGTAGGCAGAAAGGAAATGAGAATATCCAGATTATTTAAAAGAATGGTGTCACATTTCAGTTTGTAGCAATATCTGAGACTGTGCTTTTAATACAGTATGTGCAATGAGCAGTGTGTTTTAGAGAAAATGTAGAGAAATCCCAAGCAAGTACATAAGTATATAAGAAATTTCATATATAAGAAATCCCAAGAACCTCCACTACTACATGTACAACATATTTACATATTTGTTATTTCACATGTAAACTTTATCCACTGACACTGTTGTGCACAGTTTGTGCGTGGGGATATTTAGAGTTTTTGCATTTCTCAGGTATATCTTTTTTTGCGGCAGGTAGTAGCAGAAGATATTCAGTATTGTCCGTGGTGGGTTTTTTATTTATTTGTTTTTAATGCTAAACCATATGTTTTAGAGTTTTATATGTCTGTCTTCAGGTGCAAAAATTATCAAAGAATGAAGTTTTAATGGTCAACATAGGATCCTTATCTACTGGAGGGAGAGTCAGCGCAGTAAAGGCTGATTTGGGGAAGATCGTGCTAACTAACCCAGTATGCACAGAAGTGGGAGAAAAAATTGCCCTGAGTCGAAGAGTTGAGAAACACTGGCGGTAAGTTGGTACTAAATTGGTAGAGTACCTGATTGTTACATTGTTAACAAACCCCCCCATGGATTTGATTTTGCTGCAGAATGTGTGAAGTGTAGGTCTGTTTTAAAAATTCCTCCAGATTCTCCTAACACATTGACACCACTATTGTGGAATGCTTCATTTCTCTCCTAGCCTCCTTTTTTAAAGGAGCATTGTGTTTGGGTAGATAGCTGTTAGTTGTTAGAAACATCTGAGGTTCAGGTTTTGTTGCCAAAGTGCCATGCTGTAAATTGTGGCAGCTGTAGGCATTCTGGGCAGAGCTGTTTGGAAATTCCGGTAACGTTAGCCCAAAGCCTGTCTTTGTACACACCTCAGTCAGTGGTGTTCTACCTGTGGAGTTGTATGCGATTTCTAGTGCAACCTTGAAGTGATAGCAGGACAACGGAGCAGGGACATTCTAGGGTTCTAGTATTTTATGTATTAAGAGCAGAGAGGAAAGAAAAAAGTATCAGCTGGATTGACCCATTCAAATTACCAATATAAAATGTCTGACTCTTTTTACATGATTATGAATTCTATACCTGTTACATGTTTCATAAGACTACATGAATATCATAAGAACATAAGGATATTTAGATCTGTTGACCCTGCCGAGCTTTTATACTATAAGGAACCATAGCCATTTTATAAAAAGTCTCTACTGTATGAGAAAGAACTAAGCTTTAAATATCCATGGATGAGTGTTTCTCTTTCAGATCAACAAGAAAGTGTAGATGGGAAGTTAGTGCTTGCTCTCTCAGAACTAGCTGACAAACTAGGAAAGAGATTATTCCCTAAAAAAACAACCAACCAAAACAACAACAAAAAGCCATGTCTTGAACAGGAGGGATGGGGGTGGAAAAGGCAGGACACAAATTCACAAATTTAGTCAGGGAAAGCAGAAGGAAGAAGAAAAACTAAATAAATGATACTTTGTTTTTGAGCTACAGACTGATAGCATGTGCAGATTTTCATGCGAGTTGTGTTGCTTCTGTAGATTACTTCCCATTTGAACACATGGTGAAATTTTGCCAAAAATCCCACTTGTCACTGGGTTATGGGATGGGCAAGTAGTGGCAGCCAGCCTGCTATGAAGATCCTGTTATTAAAAACTTGCCTTCTATGCTGTATTAAAGGGATAAAGAGGCAATATAACGAAATTGAAAGTTGATAAAAGGGAAAGGAGGCAAACTGGGAAGAGCAGCATAATAAAATTCAGTTGGATAATATATGTAGATATGTATTCTACATCTCTATATAAGAAAGATGATGTATGGTTGGTACTGTGAAAAGGAACTTTTAGCCTAAGGCAGTGGAATACTGAAAAGATGAAAAGTGAGAAACAAAAATTAAATTTAAATAGAAAGTAAATATATAGAGGCACTGAGGTTAAATGGAGAAAGGCCAAGCAAACAGGATACACTGGTGATTGCAAGGAACAGTGATTTCAAAGGTGGGCTAGTAATAATAACCTATGGATATGCTCCTAAAAAGTGGGAAATGCTGGGCTAATACACTTCAGTTCCTTTTCCTGTGTCCAGAGACAGGCTCTATGGCTTAGCAAATTAAATTGAGATGCACACGTGGTTTCTGCTTATCTCCTTGTCAAAAATTGGAAATGTTTTCAAGACATTAATGAAATGGACTGACTGCTGACTGCAGAAATAGACATAATCTTAAATTCCTTTTTAAAAGCATATTTTTCTGAGGCAACAGTGGCCTATAAATATAAAAGGGGCCTTAATTTTACTGAATAGAAATAATAGAACTTACCTGAGAGTTGTTACCTTCATAGGTTGCATGTTCATTCTGTTACTCTGTAATCTCACTGTCATCTTGTCTGAATTGTCTGAATCTTGTCATCTTGTCTGAATTTTCACATTCTCATTTCTATTTGAAAGTAATGCAGCACTTCAGGCGTAGGTGAAAGAGGTCAAACTGTGAATAGATTTACAGTTCATCAGGACAACATAAGTTACAACATTTTCAGATTTTTATTTTGCTGTTCAAAGGTATGTCCTTAGCAGATTACAAACATACAAATGTTCTCTGTCCCTCATCCTTTTTTAGCTTGTGTTTTCACTAACAAGTCTTAAGCAGTAGGATGTTTTAGGTGGTAAACAAGTGGAGAAAATGCAAAATGTGAGAACTGAAGGCACAAGAATGATAGAAGGATGTTGATTTATCCAGGATATTTCTGACTACTACAAAAAGTAATACAAAATTGTTTTTTCCTTTTACAGTTTAATTGGTTGGGGTCAAATCAGAAGAGGAGTGACAATCAAGCCAACAGTTGATGATGACTGAAGAACAAAAGAGTGCTTCATTTTAAAAAATGAAGTGCCTATTTCTATTTTGAAGGGGGTATATTTTCACAGTGGAATTGGAAGCTGTGCAAACAGTATCTTTGTTTTGTATGGCTGTCCTTGTACGTTTTATTGAATTTTACCCTCTTACTAAAATACTAGTCACTATCACCATTAAAACTGTAAAAGAACTGGCGTAGAAGTGGGTTTAATTATCCACATTTTAGCAGAAATTAAGTGTACATGTCTCATGGCATGTTTAATTTATGTTTTGTGTTTCAGACATATCTGTTTAATATCAGTCAAGCCAGCCCCAGTGTAACACACAAACCATAAATCTGGTATTGAAATAAAATACTTCTTATTTTCATGAATTCATAGATTTATTTTTTTCTGAGTAACAAAAAATGCAGTGATTATTCAACCAATACAAGAATTAAGGCAAAAAAAAAAAAAAAAGCAAACTTCTTGAAGACTAGTACCCTTTCTGCACAAAATCTTGTTTTCTTTAGACAGCTGTTTACAGCAAAAGCTTTCTTCTTTGTCTTGTATAGTTCTGACTTTAGGGTTCTAGCTGTAGCCATTAGGGTGGCAACATTGACTGTCTTAAATTTGTCACTTGCAATATTACAATGAGTTTTGGTTAAAACCCCAAGGAAAAACTACAAGAAAGCTGGATATGAACTAGCAGTACTGGTTTTGACCTTACTTTAGAATGGATTTATGAAAAAAATGTGATTACTTTGAAACGTAGCTGTTTGTCACTATGGAACTATGCGTGGGTGACCTGGGAGCTTTTTGTGTAATAGGACTAAACTGCTTATTTCAAAGTTACATTGAGCAAATGCTAGCTGTGATCTTGAACTATAAATATCTGGAAAAAGATGTAGAAGAGAATGGTGTGGGGTGGGTGTAAAATTCAGAATGAGATGAGGAAAAAGTTGTAAAAGCACTTTTGCTTAGCGAGTCTGAATCACAGTCCTTAGGAGAAAACTTCACGTCATAAACTTACTGTAGGGTGCTAATACTTTCATCCATATAGGTTGAACTTCATTTGTACTAATGTACATAGTCCTAGGTATTTTATGTACTAGACTATTTAGCAAGTCATGCTGTTTTCCATATTGTCACAGTTTAGGGTCAGGGCGGCCCCTTAGACCTAACAGATGCACTCTGTTAACCTCCCTCCCTCCCCAAAGGGGAAGAGAAAGGGAATAAGGGAGAGAGACTTAGCGATTAGAAAAGGAAACTAGAACAGCT
>JANHGN010012294.1:0-35751 GCA_024605025.1 Megaceryle maxima | reverse complement strand
GGCTTAAGAAAAAAGGACTTAGAAGGAAAAAAACAACCAACCAACCAAAAAAAAAAAACCAAAAAACCAACAAACCAAACAAAAAAATTTCATTGATTCATTACTGTAAGTGAAAAAAAGCACAGAATTTAGAGAAGCACAAAAGCTTATGTAATCTGTCACAGAAGCTCTAGTAGCAGGTGACCCCATTTTTGCTCCTACAGCACCTAAAACAAAGGAGGGAAGAGCACACGAGACCTTGGTCTGAAGGAGCTACCTGTTTCCTGTGCAGGCAAAGCTTCTGGGAGAGATGGCCGTGCAAACAGGCTGTGATAACAAATGAAAGAGAATATATATACACACATGTTCATGTAGGTGTGCACAGGCACGGAGAGAGGGAATCGCAACTTTTAAGCGGAGCTCCCTTGCAAGCAGAGGAAGAAAGCGAGGCGACAGAGGCAGCACCCGGCTCTGGCTGTGCGACGGCAGCGGGCAGGCGCAGCCCCCCGGCTGCAGGCCGGAGCGGCGGGCCAGGCCAGGGCAGGACAGAGCAGAACACAGCAGGCTGTACCTTTCAGCCGCAGGTACTTGACCTGGCTCGGCCGCTGCTGCAGCTCCCGGAGGACGCGGGAGCGGGCACTGCCCGAAGGGGCGGCCGCCTCGGCAGCACTGTAGAGCTCGGTAAGCAGCCCGCTCACCAGCGAGGAGGTGCGACTGGACCGGCCGCTGCGAGGGCCCTCCTCATCCTCATCCTCCTCTTCCTCCTCGGCCAGGCTGTCGGCGCTGCTGCCAGTCCTGCCGCCCAGGCCGGGTTCCCCTGCCTCCATCTTCCGCAGCCGCCCGGCAGCGCCGAGTTCCGGGCTCGGCCCGTTCCACAGCGACGGCCTGGGGGGTGGGCGGGCAGGGGAAGGGGAAAGGGAAAAGGAAGGGGAAGGGAGAGCCCAGGCCGATGGGACGCTCTCCCACAGGCAGCAGTACCGCACCCGGCTCCACTCCCTCCCCACGCACCGCGCAGCGTGGTAGAGACCGGCGGGGGGCGGGGAAGTGGGGACACACACGACGTTGCACCTGCTGAGGGGCGGGGAGAGCGGCCTCGTCTCCTCTCACCTCATCTCACCTCACCTCACCTCACGGCGGGAACGTCTAGGACTGGTCTCCGGCGAGGTGCGCCTGCCACAGAGGTCACTGCCGTCCTGCCGGCTGCCCCACTCCTGATCTCTCTCCGGTGCGTGGGGCAGCTCCGGGCGGCCGTCTGGTTCTGTTCCTCGGAGGAAGGCCGAGGCAAGGGCGTGAGGAAACGTAAGGCATAACTTCAGTGGCGTAGCCGTGAGGCTGTAATTACGCTGCTGTAAGTCACCGTAAGACACCGTAAAATTCAGAGTTAATGGCAAGGTCTGTTCGGCCACCGGGGCCGGGTGCACCTAGGGTTTGACTGTTTCACTACCGCACCGTGTGACGCCCGGAGCCTGTGCGCAGTGCTGAGTAACGCCGCTGCTGCTGCAGCCTCTTCCGCCAGACCTGCCCTCCGCGCACCGCCTGCCTACAGGACACCCCTTCACACCGACGGGCCACGGCCACTGAGCCCGACCGGCCATGGCCACCGAGCCCGACTGACCACCGCCACCCGCTCCTGGGCTGTAGTTGTCGTGGCTATCTGAAATGCCCAGCGCTCCCCGTGCCCCCACCGTGCTCCTTGCCCGTTCCTGCCTTCTGCTTTTCCTCAATAGTGATGTTTTCCTTTAAGCCGAGAATTGAATTGTCCGGGACACCCGCAGGCACAGCACACGGGACGGACGTACGCAGCCGCACCGGCGGGGCCAACTTTTCAGCCCCGGCTAATGAACGTCAGGAATTCAGTAAAAAAACGTGGTATTTCGCCACTAGAAGGAACCCTCTCGGAATCATCTCGGAACAAAGCGCTATGCTGCCGCCGTCGCAGGCGCCGGTGGCAGCGGAGGGCTCGCACAGGCAGCCCCACGCGGTGTGAGGGGTGAACGGCGGCAGCGGACGGGGCGGGTGAGACCCCAGCCCCAGAGACCGCCCCCAGCTCCCGCCCCCATGGCAACGGCTGCCCCCGGGGGCGGGCAGTGGGCGGACCACACCGTAGTGGGGCGTGGTCAGGTGGGGAGCGGGCGGGGCTGAGGGGCGGGGCCGTCTCCCGCCGCGGCGGCCGCCCGGGCCACGTGATCCCCCCCCGCCGCTCTCCCGGGTCATATGCCAGGGCGGGGCGGGTCCGCGCGCTGCTCCTCGGGGCTTCGATCTTTCGGCCGCACTGTGTCTCGCTGTGGGGACGAGCGACACCGGCTTCTTCCGTCCCTCTGTCTGGCGGTCCGCCCGTCCCCGCCGCCGCGCCATGTTTCCCTCTGCCGCCGCTGTGGTCCAGGGGCTGGCGCTGGCCGCGCTGCTGGTGCTGAGCCCAGCGGGGGCAGCTCGTCAGGCGCGGAGGCCCAACGTGGTTCTCATCCTCACTGACGACCAGGACGTCTGCCTGGGCGGCATGGTAACTCCGCGACTTCCCCGGTTTCCCCCCGGCCCTGGGCCTCCCGCGCACCCCCGCTGCTAGCCCAGCCGGCCGGGGGACGCCGCCGTGGGCCTGTCCCTGAGGGAAGCGGGAGGCGCGGGGTCGTGCACGGGGGCTGGTGGAAACGTTGCGAAAGGCCTCGTGCTCGCTGAGGGGGTGCTCGCCGTCTACCTGCCTGCCGCCGGGGTTGCGTAGCCCGGCTGCGTGCTGGGGAGACCGGGAGAGGGTGGAGAGAGCACGGCATGAGGGGAGAGTCGCTCCGGCCACTGAGGAACGGCGGGCTGGGCCCGAGGTGACAAGCGGGGCAGCCAGGGCCTAGCACGCAGCTAGGGACTGCGTCTCTCTGTGCGGTCTCAGGCCGAGTTGCCCCGCTAAAGGGAACTTCATGGTGGACTTCCTCGGGTGAAAGAAGCTTTTCTGGGAAGGCACCAAGGCTCAAGCGGGTCGAGGCTGAAGCTTCTCCAGTGCAGCCTCTGTAGCTAGTCCCTGAAAACTCCCCGAAATTCTGATCTCTTGGGCTGACTTGTGTAGCCTCTATGGTCACAGGAGGCCCTAAGGAAAAGGCACTCTGACTGGTTTGTCTGGGCAGCACCTAAAAACTGTGGTAGAGGGCCTTCTTTCAGGTAGTCATATGACTGCTTTAACTCTCCTACTTTATCTAGCATCCTTACCTTTTTAGCTTATTTCCTTCTGGTACCTTTCTTCCAGACCCCCTTGAAGAAGACTAATGCTCTCATTGCGCAGATGGGAATAACCTTCCTAAATGCCGTAAGTGTTTACATTGACTCGCTGAAATTCAGAGGTGTGTGTGTTTGTTTAGTTTGTATCTTAGGTTACTTAAGGTCTTAAAAGTGGTAATAGCTTGAAGAAGTCTGTACGTATGTGTGTGGATTTTTTTAAATTCTGTTTCACCTTGAGACCTAAAAGTAATTAAAATAGAGCTCAGAGTCATGCTCAGAATATGAGAGGCGAAGTTTCACTTCCTAAAAGTACTTGTGCTAACTTCCTTAGGCTCTACAGTAAAACTGAGTAGTCTGAATATCTTTATTACAAACTGACAAGTGTTGTGGCTATGTTAAATGGATACTTAAAACTTCTAGCTTCTGCATGCTGCAAAACTACTTCATTCTTTCCACATTTTACTGCATTGCCATGGCTAAAATAATGGAGTCAATCAACTGGCAATCGGTATTTTAATGGATGCTTGCTGCTGTATAAGAGCCATGTCTAATCAGTGGGAGGAGGCCAGATTTGAACTGCATATGCTGCAGAAACGTAAAACTGGTTTCACGTGCAGCTTTTCACTAGTGAAAATAATTGTGTTGTAATTCTGTGCATCCAGAAGAAAGTTTGCTGTAATGTTTGGCAATGTTTTAATCAACCTGTTAGCTGATATTTCAAACAATAGATTTTGAGGAAAAAAAAAATATTTTACAATGTCAACCTTGTATCTCTCTATCCTATCTTTCCAGTATGTTCCCAGTGCACTTTGCTGTCCCAGTCGAGCCAGCATTTTAACAGGAAAATATCCACATAATCATCACGTTGTCAATAACACTCTGGAAGGAAACTGTAGCAGCAAGTTATGGCAGAAGATTCAAGAACCACACACCTTCCCATCACTGCTCAAAACTATGTGTGGTTATCAAACGTTCTTTGCTGGAAAGTATTTGAATGAGGTATTTTATGTTTTGGGGTTTTTTTGTTGTGTTTTTTTTTTTACTGTGACACAGTTAATTTACATTTGTCTGCCTTCCTAAAGGATTCAGTGATTTGTTTTATATTTGTAATTTATGGTGGGTCCCTGAAATGTTTTAAATGGTGTTACTTGGATGAATGATTATCCTGTGTTAGCAAAAAGAACCAAATATGATGCAAAGATCAAATCTTTGATGTAAGTTAGTGAGTATCATAGAAAGGGGTTGGATGGGATCTCTAAAGGTTATCTAGTCCCCCTCACCCCCAAATTAGGTTTCTGTAGGTGCCTGGACATTTTTTAAAGTTAATTTTGAAAGAGTGATGGAATCCAAAGGTATGTTCAAATGTACTAATATTTAGAGTTGATGGTTTTAATCACAGAGGGAAATAGATGATTGGTATGTGGCATTGCAAAACACCATCAAGCCAATGCCAGACCAGGCATGGTATTAGAATAACATTAAAGGAAAACACTGGGTTTTTTTGGTTTTTTTTTTTTTTTCCTCAATATTCCTGGCTGATATATCCCCTTGAATCAGAGGATGATTTTCTTTAGAAGTTAATATGGTATTTTAAATATTAAATGTTCACGAAGTCACATTCATTGGCAAAATAGATATTACCAGAGTTCTTTACAGAGGTTACCCAACACTTCATTATTGAATCACTTGAATGTGTGTTCTTTTGTGCTTTTTTTTTGTTTTTACCTAAGCTGTAGTTTATGGTAAGCTGTAAAATTCAGCACTGAATGCTCTTAAGATCAGGTGTTCCTCTTGTGGGATGGAATTGTGTTTGGAGTTAGGCAAGTTACAGGGTTCTTAACAGCATTATTTTCCTTGCATCTCTTGGTGGAAAATGTTGGTAGTATAATAGAATAATGGCACATGAATTTTTCACAGCCAGGCACAAACTCGTTTCTGCTCATGTTACTTAAGTTTCCCTTCCCATACTGCCTTATCTGGCTTCCTCTGAACATCCTTTGACTCACTATAGTCTCCTGTCCCTGCAGCCAGGCAAGCCATGTAGATGGAGAGGGCAGCCCTGAGAAAACCTGTTGTGTTGCTCTGAGACACTCTCTGTTTCGAGTTTGGCACTGATTCAGCAGTTATTTTTCCTTTTTTTTTTTTTTTGTTTGTTTGTTTGTTTGTTTTTTGTTTGGTTTGGGTTTTTTTGTTTTGTTTTGTTTTTTTCTGGCTTAAAGGCTAGTTCTTGTAGATTATTTGGCACTGAGGTGACAAGAGGCTAGCATTGTGCAAAATTCCATACTACCTTGTTGGGGAGGATGATGGAAGCTCTTGGTTTATGTGAAATTTTCTTTAGTATCTTGTGAACTGTTATCAGGGTCTATAACTGTTACCACATTTATTGCATGTTTTGATCACCTCCCCTTACCTGATGATGTACCTGCCATATGTTATCCAGGATCTCCGCATGTTTTCATGTGCAGCATAGAACAGGGAATAAAGCATATTGGTGAATGTCAAGCTTTTACTTACTGTCTTTCTAATTATTTAACTCTCATTTCTTTACTAGGCTATACATGTGGATTTTTAATTTTTTTTTTTTTCATTCTGAAATTCTGTTTGGCTGTTTCCTGGCTATTGTTGAATAAAGCACATGAATATGAAAAATAATTTCTAACTTTTATTCATCATAATTGAAACTGAGTCATGGTCTGTCTCTTTTCAGTATGGAGCAGAAGATGCAGGGGGAGTAGGTCATGTCCCTCCTGGATGGAGTTTTTGGTATGCTTTGGTATGTGACTTTTTTTTTTTTTTTTAAATACTTAATTTCAGTTGGATGGTAATCCAACTCGCATTATAACTTTGGTTATGAAAAAGCAGGCAAAGAGCATCTAATAACTTAATGCAAATTTTCTTCCCTTTTTTCCTCTGTTGCCTCTCAGATCCTTGGCTTTCACAAAGGCTACTTCTACTAAGGTGCC
Organism: Megaceryle maxima; assembly: GCA_024605025.1. Lineage (NCBI taxonomy): Eukaryota > Metazoa > Chordata > Aves > Coraciiformes > Cerylidae > Megaceryle > Megaceryle maxima. The sequence continues at coordinate 29,608 of JANHGN010012294.1, read as the reverse complement.
TGGGGAAGACCCCAACTAGTAAAGCCAAAGCAGCATGAAACAGCACTAACATATTTTGTTGGAAACCGGTTCTGAGAAGTCTTGTGGTGTCTTTAGGACAAATGCTTGTAACCTCTTTGACAAATGCTTGTTGGCAGCTCATTTTGATTATGTGTATATTGAGTTCTTGAAATTACTTTGTTTAAATACACGTGTGACTTTTCTTTTTCACAGGAGAAAAATTCAAAGTACTACAACTATACTCTTTCAGTAAATGGCAAAGCACGAAGGCATGGTGAGAACTACAGCGTAGATTATCTGACAGATGTCCTGGTAAGAAATTTTGCAGCACCTGTGTTACAGAAGCTGCTTATGACCAGATAATGCCTCGTGCTGGGGGCTTGGGAAAGGGTGGGGATGATAATTTGTTAGGCTGCATTAGCTCACAAATACATGATTGTGCTGTCCTGATGGTGGGTGGGCATTAATCAGCAGAGCATTAATCAGCAGAGCAAGATTCTGGATATATTTAGAAAAGATGAGTTTGCACGTATAAGCTGTAGAGAGGAAAAGGATTCCCACTGCCCATTTGCTATCCCATGGCCTCACTGAGAAGTTAATACTAGCTGTTGTGGTGCCTGAGGAACATGAGGCATATAGTCAGTGACTTCATAGAAAAATGAAGATCTTCATAGAAAGATACATTTCATTACAATGCACAACTTCTGTAATAAATTAACTGGGCCAAGATTTCAGTGGGAAGTTAAGCGGGCCAAGATTTCAGTGGGAAGTTAAGCATGTAAAAATAACTGTACATCATGTTTTCTTAGATGTTATGACGTGTTAGTATCTTGCCATCTCTTACTGCATCAAACCGATAACTTGCAAATATCAACAGCTAATCAATCCTCTGTAGTGTGAGAGGGCAATACCTGGACTATGCATCATGTGTAGATGACCAGGGGAGTTTTTAGCCTCTTTATCCTCTTGAGGTAAAAAGCAGTAACAGAGATCAAATACTCTAAAGGAAAGTTGGAAGAGTTACTTTAGCTCTCTTGAAGCCCTGTTTAGCGTGTAGTATTAGCTTGGAGGTTGCAGGGTGTGGGGGGCTGTTCCCCCAGCCACCCAAGCTGGCGTCTTGGTTTGACATGCTGTTACGTGCTGTATGCATCCGTAGTGCTGGGACCTCGCATGCAGCGCTTGGGGAAAATTCTTCTCTGAGTAGTGTCCTCATGCAGTCAATTTGTAGTCTGCTGAGACCCTAATGAGTTTCATTCCAGTGCATTCTTGAACACAGACAGCTGCTTACTAGGAACAGAACTGATTGGTGTTTCTTAGGGTACTGAACAGCTGTCTGATTAAATTTAGATTTACACAGTCTAAAGCTAGATTGGAATTGATAAGCCAGAAGTGGGACTATCCTATTACTGGTGTTATACTGGTCTTTTTTGATCCTTCAGCAGCTTGTAAGCATTTTGACCAACAGGTCATTGCTGCAGAAACCTCTTACTTGTGGTGTTACCTATTGATACAGCAGTGTATTATGATTTTCAGTGTGTTGCCTTCTGCCTGTAGTTACCAAATATGTATTAAGCATATGTACAGGGAAGTGATGTGAGTGACTGGAGTGTGGCAGTGTCTTTCAAGAAGAGTTTCTGGCTTCACCAGCAGAAATGTGGCACCCCTTGTATAGGAGGAGTTTGTTAGAGAATGAGCATACACCTCTGGGAGCCTCAGAAAGATTCAGACTGTGTTAAAGAAAGCTCCAGTTTTACTTGATGAAAACTGAGTTTGGGTGGATTTTGTTGATACTTGGAATAGGCACAAACTTTTGATGACCTTTCCAGGACTAAATAATGCAAAGGTCTGAAGTAGAAACCTGTTCAGAGATGTGGGACAAATTATTTGTTTAACATGAACACTGAGTATTCTTTTTATTGTGGGCTGTTGTTCTGGACACTTGTAGATGAGCAAGCAATAAGTTTTTTAAATAGAGCTCAGTAGTACTGGGAACATTTAAACTAAATAAGTTGTCCAGTTTGGATTTTTCAAATACTTGCTGTTTTCCTTTGGAGGTATGACTCTTCTTCTCCAACAAAATTGTTTACAGGCCAACATGTCACTGGACTTCTTGGAGTATAAATCTAATTTTGAACCTTTCTTTATGATGATTTCAACCCCAGCACCACACTCGCCTTGGACAGCTGCTCCACAGTATATGAACCGCTTTCAGAATGTCAGTGCACCAAGAAACAGCAATTTTAATATCCATGGAAAGGTAAGCTAGCCAGCAACAGTCTGCATGGGTTATACTACTAGTTTGTGAGAGCAGCAGGCAATGACCCTGACTTGCATGTTAAGTTTAAACAGTGAGAGGAATAGGCTAATACTGTGACTGCTGGTTGTTTAGTTATGCTAATGAACCTTTCAGGGGAAGACATGTTTATTGAGATGCTTGCATACCAATATCTTGTAAATAAAAAAAATAGTGGCAAAAACAAAGCAATACAATGGAATTGTGATTGATAGATGGAAAAAAGTTAATTCCTTGTCCAATTTTCAGACTGTTCTGAAGCTCTTAAAATGTTCTTTTGTGGCTATCAGTATGTTCAGGAGAACACATAGCTAGTGTTCTTCAAAAAGGCTCAGGTGAAGAATGACTAGAACCCTGTCTTTCTATGCACATCTGCTTGTGTGGGTGGGTGGTCCATTACTTGAGCTTGTGGCAAAGCTGCCCCTAGGTGACAAGCATATCAGACTAACCAGAGGACTTGCTGAAATCATGAACCACAGGACCCAGGGTCACCAAGGGCTTTGAGAACTTGCCTTTCATTTGTTGAAATAACCTGTAATCAGAATTGTGGGGCCCAGTGTTAGAAACTTACAGACATCCTTGTGACAGGGCAGTACCTTCCACTGCCAGTAACCTTGGCCAAATATGGTCTAGCTTAGACTAATCCGCTGCAATTTAGTTTGCCAAAAAGTGAAAGTCAAAGTCACAAACAGTTATTCTGGTGAGATACTTAACTTACAGAATTTTTGTATTTTTGATTCAATTAGTTTAAAATATAGAACTCATTTGGTCCTGATCTTAAGACTAAGAGAACATTGCCTAAATGCCTACCTGGAGCCCAGTGATATCTCTCCTAAGGTCACCGTGACTCATGTAGTACAGGGTGAAACTTGTTTTTAGCTGAAGATTATAGCGTACAAAATAACCATGTGCTTATCAGTGTGGTACAAAAACGTGAGTGAAAGGGAAGAAAAGGGCCGCAGGCAGTAAGAAATACTTTAGCCCAAGCTGTTAAGTTTTGAATCAGGGAGGGGGAATCAGAGTGGGAATTTTCTGTTATAGGATACCTAACTTTGTCTTAAGACTCCATTGCTGTAGTAACTGAATGCTTTTAAAATAGTGAGTCAGAAATAACTTGACCAGCAAACTCATCAGCTAGCCAAAGAATACAGTGTGACAGCTCCCTTATGTGGAGCAAAAGCTCTGCATATGCCTGTGTTACACAAAGCAAAATGACAGACTTACTTAATGTTTGCTACCTAATATCTGTGGATACAGCAGTTTTGCAAGGTTTCACAATAGGAACAGACTAGCATTACCCTTCTTCCTAGACACAATAGCTACGATCATTAACAGTGTGTCTTTCTGTAATTGGCAGTGTCATGGTCTTGTAGCCTGACTCTTCTTTGAGTTACACTGTTCTCTGGGGCAGACACAATTCCTTCAGTAGCAGTAAAGATGTACACAGGCTCAGCCCCTCAAGTCATTGATGTTGTAATGCTTGCTAGACAGTCTTTCATTGTATGATCCTGATTCCTAAGTTAATGTTTTCTAGCTTCCTTGTGCACTATGTGGTCAAGGGATACTAAAATGAGCCATCTAGGCCAAATCCCTCCATAAAAAAATAGGAGTTAAGCTGTTGTCAGACTCTGGCCAGCGATGCACTTGTAACTCTGCTTAGGCACCTCAGCTATGAACTATATCAAGTGATGGGCAGCTGTCTGATTCCCCAAGCAGGACTATTGATAGCCCAGATGAGTGCTTTATCTAAGCTGTTCAGAGAGAAGCGGATTAAAATACGTGTTAGGTATTTTTCTTGCATGCTTTTTTTTATCCCTCTGCAAAATTGTCACACAGCTGTGTTCAGACTGTGCTGGCAAGATATGGTATGCTGTCTCAAGATCCCCTAAGATTTCTATGAGAATGGAACACAGGGAGGTAGCAGAATTGGACAGCTTTGCACATAACTAGTGAAAGAGACTCTACAGGCACTAACAAAGGAGCAGACTTGACTCTGAGTCAGTGTAAAGCTTATTGAAATCCACAAAGATGTTTAGGTGCTGTATGAAGTTTTTGAAATTTCAGAGAAGGGCAGGAATAACAAAATACTTCAGTAAAGAGGAGGATTCTATTGCGCTGTATTACTTACCTGCCTGAGTTACCTGGCATGGTTGTGTCTTATGGAGGGCCTCTCCTAAGGCCACCTCTTGTGAAAGGCGGCTGGTGCACAGGTGACATTTCCAGATCCTTTCTTCTCTGAAGAACTCCTGCTGAGATGGGGATGGGGTTTGTGATGTCTTTCCTTTTTCCTTTCTCTACCAACACACACCTCCTAGATATTTGGTCTTGGTTATGCTGTGCTTTCTTGCTGAGGCAGACTTAGCGTCTCTCCAGAGAATTCTTTTATGGCTACTATAAAAGAGATCTGAATACAACTGAATTAAAATAAACTGCATGTGGTATTAAGTCTGTACGCCAAAAATCTTTCCTTTAGTTGGCAAGAACAGAAAACAGGGGAACCGAATAATTGCAGGAGATCTGAGTCACTTCATTGAGAGTCCCTAAAGCCTGAGCCTGTTCAGAGTCATGTGCTTGTGACAGGAGGGAAATTGTGTAACGAGGCTCTACGGAGAGGAATGACCAACTAAATACAGGCTCACGCTGAGGGTGATGAGTGGGTCATCTCTGACCTACCCAAAGCTGCATTGACATGACTTTATTCTTCTCCCTGCTAATACTAACCCTTCAGGTTGTTCATAACAGACCTTCCCATGTATGTGTACAGCAACTGACCCAGTTCAGACTGGTGCTTCAGGATATGGGAGTATCACTTTTTTCACATGAGTTAGATCATCTTCATTACTCCAGGGGGAGGGGTGAAAGGAGAGGGGAAGGGCTGTTTCTGGAAGTTGGTGACGGAGCTAGAAGAATCAATAATGCTTTACCTAGAGAAAAGCTTTTGTCCTGGAGTAAAAAAATCCAAATAAAATGGTAATATTTATGCTCCCCTCAGCAGTCTCCAGCCCTGAGTTCATAGGCTACCAAGAATCTCATAGTGGCATCATTGCAGATCTTTGTCCTCTCCTGTCCTTAAATTAGGTAGTCCTAAATGCTTTTGATGCAGAAGTTTCTCTCCACCACTCTACTTATGTTAGGATGCTCACCTCACAATCTTAGTCCCAGGAGAACCTCACTTTGACAGCCAAGTCCAATCTTACAGTGCTGCTCTAATTCCTTCAGGTTTTTTTTCATCAGACCTGTCTCAGGCTATCAGTCTTGTATCTCCTTTCACAAATTTCTGCTTTGAAAAGATCTGCAATTATTTTCTTCTCACCAAGGGCTGAGTATAATGGGGCTGTAATACATTCTACTATTGCAACTTCTATTTTACATAAACCAAGGGAAAATCAAAGTCTGTTTAGTTTCATAGCATTGCCTGGCTATTTCACAGGAATCAAGTGGATGTTTTACTCCAAATGACTTTTCTGTTGTGACTTGTGTAAGAAAAGTTTAAAAGCTAGTACTTCTCTCCTATGCTAATATCTTTTGTCTTTTTTTTTTCCTTTAGAACAAGCACTGGTTAATTCGACAAGCAAAGACTCCAATGACTAACTCTTCAATACAGTTTCTTGATAATGCTTATAGAAAGAGGTAGGATTTTTTTGTTTGTTTCTTGAGATTTCTACTCTGAACTTCCCCTGTTGTGTTTTGCTTTGGTTTGTTTTTTTTGGTTTGGGTTTTTTTGGGGGGTGGGGGGTGTTTTGCTTTGGTTTTTTTAAAAGGGTATTTTTTTAAGAGTTGTAATAAGTCTGATAATAGATGTCAAATCTCTGGCATCTGTCTCAGTAGACTGGACTTGGTGTTTATTTTTTGCAAAAAAACCCTTGTCACTGACTTCAATACTTTGCTCCCAAATGCTGCCATCATTTATCATAGAAAAGATCATGCTCAGTGTCTCTACAGCTTGTCTTTCAGTGCACAACAGTTTTTAATAAAAAATGTCCTTAACTTCTACTTCACTTGAATTCCAGATTCTTACATGATGTACATGAAATGTGATTGATTTATTTACCTCTCAGTCTGTGTTCTTTTTACATTGGAATACTTGACTGGTGAAGGCCTGTGCTTGATTCCCTTTAGTAAAAGGGGATGTGGAGAGTAATGTGAAGATACAACTTGTTCCCTCTTTTTAACTGAAAGGAAGCATAGTTGTTTACACTAAGTGTATTTTCTTTAAAAGCTCTGAAACAAACATTATCTTAACATTAAGTGTTAAACTCCATTTTGAGCAGTTATGAGGCATTAGCTTGTCGCTTTGGAGATGGAAAACCAGGGTTTTTCAGGCTCTTGCCTTATAAAGCATGAAGGTAAAATTATGTGACAATATTAAATTAAGCCTGGAGACAACGGGATCCAAGAACTGAATAACTCATTAATTCAGCATAATATTAATCTGTGGAGGCTCATTATTGACTTACCAGAAGCAATCACTTGTCTAAACCTCAAACCCCATGACAAAGGAAAGAATAACTTGCAACTGCTTAAAGCTTTAGATGCACTGGAATAATGTACCCTGATATTACATGAGTAATACAAAACAGCTGATGTAGTTTTCAAGCAGAAGGGATCCCATATAGACAATTAAATTCAAGTTAGTCTCTTATTTTAATATTAAGAACTACATAGAAAGAACTAATAGCAAGTAACCTTGCAGGTGATAACTCTGACTCTTTGCCATTGTGTTACTTCAAAGTTTGTCTTGTCTGTCGGCAGATAAGTAATCAGGCTTTTGACGTCTTTCTCAGGCACTACAGAATAAAATCAACAAGAACTGAAGACAGTCTATTTCTATCTTAAATTGCAACCTCAAAGTACACTGTAATAATCTATGAAGCTTTTGGAATTTGCAAGCAGAAGAATCCATTTACAGTGCATACACTGACTTGAAGTAGAATACAAATTACTTTGAATTTTTCACACTTCTATATGACTTGCTTTGTTTCCATATAGGTGGCAAACCCTGCTGTCAGTAGATGACCTGATAGAGAAACTAGTAAAGAAACTGGAACTGAATGGAGAATTAGACAACACATACATCTTTTACACATCAGACAATGGCTTCCACACTGGTAAAATTCTCACTGCTTACTGAATATTTGTAGAAGATTCTAGATTTGCATTTCAACCTCAACCACTCCAGAAAATGAGAACAGCAGATGCAGAAAACTATAGACAGGAGAAGTACTGATTTCTGTTACAGAACAGTCTGGAATTGCAGTGTGGGATGTTTGGGGATTTTTATTATTTGTTTGGGCTTTTAGTTGCAGTTTTTTAGCATTAATCTTGACCACTGTATCCCGGTACATATGAAAATAGGACTGAAATGGAGGAAGGGTCTCTGAAGAGTTACTTTGAAAGAGTTAACCAGTAAGACACTATCAGAGATCTGTCTGTATCATATGGTACAACTGAAAATGCAGTATCTAAGCTGTTTGTAAGATACAGCTTATACTTTGAAGTTGTCTGTTGCTATCCTCCACTTTGTTAGTGTAGTTCAGGTTAAAAAATTGGCTGCTGAAAATTATGTAACACAAGAAAATTATTTAAAACAAATTAAGTTAAAATTATGTAGAACAAGAAGCTATTTAACTTTTTCCTTTTTTGATTTTATAGGCCAATTTTCTTTGCCAATAGACAAACGGCAGCTGTATGAATTTGATATCAAAGTTCCGTTGCTAGTTCGAGGACCAGGGATAAAACCAAATCAGACAAATAAGGTAAGAGAAGCAAAATAAAGAGTACGGATTTACTTGTAATATTGTTTCATAGTTATCAACTTCAGGTAATAATTTATCCTTACATATATGTATGTATCAATGAAATATATGAAGTGGTAGAATATATGAAATATATGGAATGGTAGAAAGTGCAAAGACCTTATTCTAAAAATGTGTGCTCTTGCTGAAGTACATAAATTTAAGCAATTGCAGGCTACAAAAGTAAATGAAGCATGAAGCTCACTTTTGGCTTTTGAATGTTACAGGGTCCATTAGCCTATAAAGAGGAAATTAAGTAGTGTTTTAGGTGTACCTAAAATTACAAGTATTTAAAATACAGAAGTCTCATTATTACATCTGTCAGGTTCCGGTCTTCTGAACTATGTTTTCCTCACCTTGCAGATGCTTGTTGCAAATATTGATTTGGGTCCCACTATTCTGGATATTGCAGGATATGACTTAAATAAGACCCAGATGGATGGGATGTCACTATTGCCACTGTTGGTAAGTAGATGGATTTGGACTGTAACAGTAATTCTTTCAGAGGTTGTTCTTTGAAGTGAATACTATTTCTTTCAATAGACTAGGTCAACTCATAACCCAGATTCTTCCCTTGATGCTATTTTCACATGGGATGTTCATAGCTTAGTGAAAAAAAAGTAGATATTTGTTTAAATGGAGAGGTGTTTTCTTAAGCCCTGCAACTTTGTGGTCACTTTGTAAAAAGCTGTCGTCTTTTGGCTAATCCTGCTGTTTGTAATTCCTGCTTTGAAGGCTGTATATCATTTCTACCTTGTGTCCTCCCACCCATTTTCCTTAGGATTTCTCAGCATAGACTGAGGAGAAAAGCAGACTGTTCTTACTTAAATCTTCAGTTTGCCTCAGTGAAAACTGAGAAGCTAGTAAAATTGTCGAACTCATGTTTTCCACCTAAACTTGGTAATGATGCACATGGTTTCATAAAACAGACTTGACCTCTCCAATAAGTGAGCAGAAGCCTATTTAAATAAAGCTGCTTGCAGTTGATCCTTTTAGTTTTAATTAAATTTAGTCTATAAATTGAAGGCAGCTTACTTGGAAATGTAGGAGATCATCCAGATTTAAAACAGTGCTTTGCTTTTAAAACCTGGTATCCAAACCTTAAGCTGTTCTTTAGACAGAAAGAGGTAAAAGGCATCTAGTTGAAACTCTGATGGAATCAGAAGCGTGAAACTCATTGTTTTACTGTTTATGCCTGTGATGGTGTTGTATGTTAACTTCAAACTTCCCTCTCCCTTTGCCTTTTAAAATGAAGCTACAAATAGAGCAGCTTAAAATTTAGTTGCTTCTTAAAGCTGTTTATCTTTTCTTATGCCAAGGGTATCTTTTTCCATCTGTTGCAGTAGTCTGATATAAACTAGAGAGAAACAACCTTGTTACAGGGACCTTGTCTGTAACATAGTAGCATCTGGCCATGTGGCTCCTATTTTGTATTAGTGTGTTATTCTTTATACATTGAAGATAGTACTTTAAACTCTCACAAGAAGGTGTACTAATACTTTTGGAGCTGGATCCTTATCTTCCAGTTACACAAGAGATTCCAAGCTAATAACTAAATATTATTTTAAGACTGACTCAAGCTAGGGACCAGGATTCAAATTGCCTTGTAAGCAATGGGCAGCATTAAGTGCTATACCAGGCATGGAGAATTTATTCTCTTTCCCAGTGCAGTGGATACTAAGTCATGTTAACCTCCTGTCCTAGAGAGGAGACAAAAATGTGACATGGAGATCAGACTTCTTGGTGGAGTACCAAGGGGAAGGGTACAACGGCAGTGATCCTACCTGTCCTGGCCTAGGACCTGGAGTCACAGTAAGCAAGACAAGATCTGCTAATATTAAAAAATATCTGCAGAATTAAACCTGTTTGATTTATGGACTAACCTGGTTCTGTAAGTAAGCTCCTGGTGTATTGGTGTGTAGGAGTGTGCTCTGTCGGTCCTGTGCAGCATCTAAGAATCAGAGGGAGACGTGTTTATATCACTGTACTGAACACAGTCACCCTTTCAGTGGGAATCTATAGGGCCTGAGGGCTGGAAAAGTACACAGGAAGGTGTGGGCTTGGTAAAGTGAGTGGCAGTGACATTGTGTTCTTTCTAAACTTCCAGTGACCTCGTCACACAATTCTTACCCATGACTTAATTTGCTAGCTATTCCCTGAATCAAAGCAGGTTTGCCTTAAGTAAAGCATCTCACCAGTGTTGTCTTTTAGTGGGCATTGTGCTGTTCTCTTTGGTATGTGTATGTTAGTTTCCCAGACAAAATGCACTTAATCATGGTAAATTGAATAACACTTTCTCAAATTTAGAAGAGCTGAGTTTTTGCTTAAAATCCCCAGTGGAGACTTGCTTGTGTTAGACTTAAGATCCCAGGTGTTTCATCAGTTAGCTACAGTTGGCTTGAGCTGATATAGACTGTAGGAAAAGGGCTGCTAGTTCATCTTTTTCCCTGCTCTGAAGTTTTTTTTTTTGTTCACTGCTCCCTTCATAGCACTGCTTTCCGGACTGTGTGTGTGAAGATTCCTATAACAACACGTATGCTTGCGTAAGGACACTGTCAACTTCCTGGGATCTGCAGTACTGTGAGTTTGATGACCGGGAGGTAAGCCTCTGACTAGCAGATGTCAACTGTTCGTAACTGCGCAAGCGACTGTCTGCACTCTTATCTGCTCGCAAGGCTTCCATGAAGTACTCTGAGAAGCAGACTAGCATTGCTCGCAGGATAAACAGTGAAATTTTTATCTACTGGTGAGAATGCTTGACCAAAACTATAGGAAGAAAAAAAGGGGGGGATGGGAGTGGAGTGAGGAAGGGACAATAGTCTGAATTATGATTCTCGCCTTCTGGTATCACCTGACAGCCTCACGGGGAGCTGTGCTGGGACTGGGTTCAGTTCTGTCCTAACCTAATTCCATGTGGTATAATCTTCTGTCCAACAGATATTTTCTGTTACACTGTACCTCTTCTGTTCTTAAGTTCAGCTGCAGCTCTTTTCCTTGGGAAGAGCTGACATCTCTGGCTAATCACTTATTTTTCTATTGCTCATGTGTTTGTCTGGCAAAACAAGTACAACTGTGAGAAAGGTTTCTAGCCTTATCGTAAGTTGTTTGGGAGGAAGGGACATAATGTGTCCCCTGTCAGGGCCCGTCATATCTCACTAGTGGAACATGTGCTTTGTGCACAAAACCTGGTGTCTCTCAGAGCTGATCTTGGGCCCTTTTGCACGCAGTTGCTCGAGAAAGCATGTTGGATTTGAGGCAGCCAGGTCACAAAAATCTAATAACCTGCCCCATCGGCAGATGTGAAATAAATGCATAAACAGCAGGTAACCCAGTTATCTTGCCACCACATAAACCGGTTTCTGATAATGTACAATGAACAGCTTAAACCAAGGGAGTAAATTCCACAGGGTGCAGTAAGATAGCAAGAAAGATTGTATGGCAAACCAAGATACTGCTTAGCAGACCCTACCCTTCATTTTTCCACTTTCTGAGTATTTATGATGAGGTAAAATTGGCACAGCTTTCTTTATAGAAGCGAACTCCAGAGTTGATCTGATAATACATTTCATGTAACTTTTTTATTTTCTTCCCCGTAAGAAGGTATAGTTGTGGCATTTTTGAGTCCCTCTGCTTAAATTAAGACCAACGCTATTAGGAAGATGCATCCATGTGGCTTTTAAAACCTTGCAGTGAACCTTACAAGGAAGTTTGCAACCAAAGTCTGTCCAGATGCATCTTTATCTAAGTTAGACACAACCCAGCCAGTTTTAATCAACATCATCTGCAATCAGACCTCCTACTCTAGTACAGACATAGCCTCAGCTGAATTCTTGAGATGTTTGACTAGTATGTCCCACAGAATGGTTTAGAGATTAGATGTACCAAAAAACAAATCTGCCCTAAAATCCTTCAGACAAACCTTCTCAAAGCATACAAAAAACACCCCCACCTTCTCAAAGCAAGCGCACACAAATCTTTCTTGTATTAGGGTTATAGCATACTTGTATTCAGCGTATATTGTACACATAGTCAAGATGACTGTGTCCGAGTTTGACAGCTGGAAGCACCTGATGAGCTTATAATGGTGCTGTGTTGGTTATGAAATTGTGTGTTTTGAGATCCATTAATTAAAAGACAGTAAGCTTAGCCATGGCCTCTTGCTGTGGTCTTACAGTCATCATATGGGTTAAATGTATGTGTTTAAAAGGAAATCTGCAATGTAGTAGGCGAGTACTTTAAGTGGAAGTAAAAACTTTTCCAATACTGTGCTATCACAGGACTTTAGCTTTACCTACGCACTGTCCTGTCTTTCACCACTTAGTAGCAGTGTGGCTAAATATAGCTTAAGGGATACTGCAGTGTAGTTGAAAACATTTGAAACTATATGCTGCTATAAAGTGTTCTTCACAAATAATACAATTAAATGTTAATTAGCATTTTGGACTTAATACAGTGCAGGATCTTTCTTCTACAGGTGTTTGTGGAAGTGTATAACTTGACTGCAGATCCACACCAGATCAATAACATTGCTAAAACAATTGATCAAGAAATTCTAGAAAAGATGAACTATCGATTAATGATGCTGCAGTCCTGTTCAGGAGCAACTTGCCGTACACCAGGTGTCTTCGATCCCGGGTAAACACTGATTCAATTCATTATTATATTTTTAAATTTAACTACATGCTTTTAAAATTAAGCTTTTAGAATATATATTTATGGTAGAAGATAAAATTACTGACATATGTACTGTCTAATAAAAATGCTTTCTTGAAGCTTCTATTTTTTAATGTTTATATTTTAATTTAAACTAACAAATATAACTTGATGGTATTAATACTACTACTTCCATCTTCTCAGCCACTTTTGTCTTAGAATAGCTGAAGCTTATAACTCTGCCAGGTAGTCAGAGACAAGTGACCTCAAATTTGCCTGCAAACAGGGAAAAGCTCTCTAGATTTCTGCAGGCAGGCATTTCCCAAATACTTGCTTTGATTGTTCCTGGAGATGCTGTTAGCAAAAAATGTTTCTTGCAGGACCTAAGCTGTATGTATTAGTCAGCTGTTGTAAGTAAATAGCACTTACCTCAAAATTCAGTTGGCAATCACTTGGACCTAGCTTGTTTTAAGCACTACTTACAGTTGCGCTACATAAGTTTGTAATTTGAGTCAGCAAAGCTTTCTGTTAGAATGCATCTCCTGAACACTTAATGTTATACGTGCCAATATGCTGCTGGTATGTTGTAGCTGATATTTTTTTATTTGGAGACCATCAGCTCCTTAGTGGTGTATCATTGTAATTAATCTGTTGTATTAAGTAGAGAGATCGTCCCTACTGCATACTGCTAAGGTACCAGGCAATTCTAGAGGGGAAAAAAAAAAAAGCTATTTCTAGAAGTGTTGGTCACTGTGGACTAACTGTTGATCTGTCACTCACATGGACTCTGCTCCTTTCTCTAGGTACAGATTTGACCCACGGCTCATGTTCAGCAATCACGGTGTAAGAGCTCGGAGGTTTTCTGCACAGTCCTTATAAGGCACTTATTGCCTCTTGCAATCAGCTTCCACTGACCAGTTTCTCCAGTGACTGCAGCAGGTCTGTAACTCTTGCTGATGGCAGCTGGAAGACTTTTAATGGGCTATTCAAACCCTGTTTGGAAGAAAACCCCTTGTCTTTAGCTGGTTGCCTTGTGCAATATGTATATTTTACAGCTGAACTGTTAACTTTAAATCATTAGACACAGCTAATCTGTCTTGCTCAGATAGTTGATTACCACTTTTGTCTTTCAAGTACCTTTTCATATCACAGGCACAGAGGTGAACCTATGCCTATGAATCTGAACAGTTTATTTTGTTCTAAAAAAAAAAAATCAATAAATGCATATTTGAGTTGGATTGGATAGGCAGGTGCTATTGCACAGTAATGCTCACCCATATTCAGCGTCATAGACTTTCTTAAAAGCTATGTTCAATTATAGGTTTGCTGTATCAAACTCAAAGCTGTTAATGACAATAGCAAACTAGCCCAAAATAGTGTAGAAAGGCATTAGTCAAAACTGTAGGATCTGACTGGCAAGTGTCCTGTGCAGATTAAAATCCATATGCTAAATATTCTCTTTCAATGAGACCACTTTAAATGAGACCAATGAATTTTGTAGGACAGCTTTGGTAGCTTGCAAACAAGAATGTAACTTCAACCTCCTTCTGGTGTGGAATGCTGGAATGGGTTACTATGTACTACTGAAAAAAAAACCTCTTAGGGTTTAGTATATAGGCTTCCTAGTGAGTTAAACAAGAGTGAGACTAACAAGTATTCAAATAAGTGTGCCTGTCTTTTGAGCTACATCTTAAGTCTATTTTAATACATGAAAAGTAATATTAAAAAAAAAAACCTCAGCCATGGCACCACAGTAGAGTTGATCTGTCTCTAACCTCCAAATGTCTTGAATTGTCTAAAATGCTATGTTGATTAGATTCTTGAAAGTAAATTAATTTGAAAGCAAACTAGATTAAAAGAAAAATCATTGCTCACTAGAAGTTAGGCTAAGAGACTACTTTAGGCAGTTAAAGTGCTTCACAGGGTGTTGCGTTTTGGTTGAGACATAACTACTCAGAACCTGCAGTAAGTGGCCTTCACACCAAAGGACTGCATGTCTGACATCTGACTGCAGTATGTTATCACTTGGCTCCCCTTTGGAAGGGTGATGTTGTCTTTTTGACCTTCTGATTAGGCTTACCTGAAATGCAGCCATCACTTGCACCCAAACTTGAGTATCTGTCCAAATCTTGAGAAGTATCCAAACTTGCGTTAGTAGGTGACCTCTGTAGAGATTCATTGGCAAAACATGTCTTGCAGAAGATACACTTCAGTGTTTCTGAAACAAGTTCATGTTGCTTGTGTTATCAACTGTGTTATCGGGCAAGATAACTGTTCCCTTGTCAAACTGTGACACAACTATTTAGTTTTCAGTTAGTTATTTCAGCTCTTTCACCCAGATAGAGAGCATAATGATTTCAACTTCTGACACATGAAACCTTCTACTAAGTAATCATTAAGTAGGCAACAAAGTGCATCCCTTTCAAAACTGTGAAGGTACGTACCCCAGTGTGCCGATCCACAAACTGGACACAAGCGATGCTACAATAAGATAAGTTGAACTTTCTTGGCTTTCAATTCTGAAGCACAGAAGTTGTCTTTCATGTAGCTGAGTTGCTGACTTCTGTGGTGGTCTCCAGGTTAGACTTTATAGTGCTCTTGTCTCAAATCTATAGAGTGACCAAATATTTGGAGAAAAAAAAAAAAAAAATCACTTGGAAAGTAACTTTTCAGCTGGAGCATCTGTGTAAATGTGGAGCTCCTTGTATGGTCAAACCACTTACATGCTTCCAAAACTCAGGACTTTTTTTTTCCTCCACTACAACTGTAGCTTTATCCTCTGTTTTGTTTCTCAAGCCTTAGTATTGTCTATCGATATCCTTCAGACTCTGTTTTGTCTTTGAAAACAAAACCAAAGTCGTTTTTATGCTCACACTGAGCTAAACCTAAAGTTCATTTATGTAGTGTTTTGCTCAGATAATTCTAGCAATTTAGATTTTGTCTTTGTTTAAACTTTATTTTGGTGGCTGCATGGAGGCTTGCATGATGTACATTGATTGCTGCACATTAAACCTTCAACAGTTCTATCAAACCTAGGTCCTACATCAAGTTTCTACTTGAATTAAGTTTCAGAGCAAATAATGTGCATTATTTTGCTTCCTAATAGAAAAAAAACCCCAATTTTATTATGAGTACAGATGTGTAACTATCTTTTCTTAAAGTGATCTTAAGACATAATGAGATTTGCTTTTGAATGAGTTGCTTTTTGCCTAATAATCAATATGAAAGTTGACAGAATTGATATAGATTATTCAGTAAGTGTGACCAGATGTTTTACCGGAATTAACACTCTTGCTATCTTGCACACATCTGCAAAGCATTTTGTAACTAGGTTCAGTAACTCACTGTCACAGAACCACACTATATACCTGAAATTGGTCATAAGTAGTAAATGTTGTATTAAGTTGAAATTCAGAATTAAATGAGTCAGTCCTTAGTTAACTGAAACAGTGGTTCAGGAAAATACCTGCTTCACTCTCACTTTTGGTAAAGACTTAAGAACTGTTCAGCAAAAGCATGTAGTTGAAAGAAGAACAGGTTGCCTGCCTTCCATTGCTTTTAGAGGAGTTTGTCACTTGCCTGGTGTCTTATTTCCATGAAGCAGTTAATTTGGGCTATTTTTTACAGCCTTGAATAAACAGTGTTAATTCTTATCCTTGATGTTTAAACAAACAAACAAACAAAACACTATGAAGGAACTTTGACTCTTACCCAAATCTAATTCCCAACTAAGTTATTTTAAAACTAAATGGTCTTCCTGGATTTTCCATTTCATATGCTATTTGACCATGGCTCTCTCTGTACCTTGTTGCTGAAGGCATTTTTTAATTAAATGACACGGCCTTATCAGTACAGAGTTTTAAATGAAGGGGCCTTACAGGTACAGAGTTGGGTTTGGGTAAAATGTGATTGATTTATTTTGTTATTTTTTTTAAAATGATTAGTATTAAAAGCAGAGCTGTGAATTTTAATGATCTGATCTGGTAAAGTAGATACTATACAGGGAGAAATACAGTTAATAACTTAAATATTATCTAAATCAAAAAACATTCAGTATCATCACTTCAGCATAAACGAATACAGCTATACATGCTGACCCAGCACAGGCCCAGTAAATTGGGCTGCTTCATTTTGGGGAATAAAGCTGTAACAGGGACACACAAATGCAAACACACAGAACCAAAGCAGGTACGATACCTTTTCAATCAAGTTAAATTTAAGACTGGTTCTACAAGCAAAATACAATGTCATCATAAGACAGCTGTCATTTATTGTGATTCAATGAAAATTAATTTTTACTTGTATCACACTCTCTCTGTATGTGAGCATACTTTGCTGTAGCATGTTGTGAGCATACTTAACTTCTGCTGTTTTGAACATTTGTTTAGAAAGTGCCCTTCCAGAGGACCCTGCTCACTGCTGCACTTTTGGGGAAAGAAAAAATAAACTGCCTATCAAACTTTCTATCTTTGTTACTGATTTTCAATTAAAGCTTTCCACAGGATCAAGCTGTGTCACTTCCAAAGACTGAAATCCTAAATTATAAGCCTGTTCTCTGCTTACTGCCCTGCTACCTAACAATGGCCATTACTGAACTTGTATGTGGTCACAGGGAACCTTGTGTACAGTGTCTAGCGAGACAACATGTGACTCCTTTGCACAAGGAAGAAACACTGAGGTGAGAGAACAAACATAAATGCAAGCTGTACTTGCTCATATTTCCTTGGAAACTGATGTAGGTGAATGGATGGAAATCTTTAACAAAAGAGGCAACTGAGAAACTGCTGTTTATAATTACAAGCAGTATGTTTTGCCTCTGAGAGGAAAAATAAAATCCTATAGAAGGCTTTTTCCAAAATGGGAACTGTGAGCAATATTAAGATATGTGCTACTTACTCACCTAAGTCCCTGTTAGAATTGAATTAATTGGATGATTCTGTGCAACTGGTTAAAAATATGTAAAGAACTATTTTCTGAAATGTAGAGAAAAGTAATTTGGTACCTTTAACCTACTGAAGTTTGAGGCTTTCACAAGCTTCCAGAACAAGTATTTCTGCACTGTATTTTCATTTCTGCTTAACCATGTGGTATCAGTTTCATTTCCCCTTTAGTCTTCCATTAAGTAGAGAAAAATATTTAAAAGCTGCTTGAAACAACTTTGCTATCTTTCTTTTGATGCTCCAGCTTATGAAAGCTGTAACAGTTTCTGTAGCATCCCAAGAAAAGGCATCTCTGTATTACCTAGATAGGGCTTCCCCTTATGCTCAAAGACATCACTGACAGCCCAAGTGACACTACCAGCAGCGTCACGGAAGCTTGTCACAATGCCCTCTTTGTTAATTTCTAAGAACAAGCTATGTTTGTGAAGAAAAAAGTGCTGTAGAATGATAAAGGAGTCACCTGTTTTAGAAAAAGAAATAATGTTGACACTTCATTGCTGAGGATGGAAGTCCATGACTGAAGAAAGAGGCAATACTATTACTGCTTTCCAGATGTTGCCCTAGTCAGATTCAGTTCTCCCTTAACCTTTTGATAATATCCACTGGACTGTGTCTAAAGCTGTCAGTCCAGTAATTGCTCACTAACATTAAAGTACAGTCAGTGCCTGCTTGGTCAAGAAGGTGTGGAAGCTGTTTGAAAAAAGCCACCCATATTCTATAGCCAGGAATAAGAGGGACTTGATGGAACACTGTTTTTTCTGTGCAAGTTCTGGAGAAAAAGCAGCAGGATTCCTAGAAAAAGGAGCATGGTTAATCATCACCAGCTCCATGTTTGGCAGGAATGACTTTGCAGAGTTCAATTGCTATAAGCAAAATCCTGCTATTTTCTGTAGAGGGTTGTTCACCTGCCTTGACAATATATTGCTATCAGCTATGGGCTGAGAGCTTTGCACCAATGGACTGCTTTTGTCAATACTGATTTTTTTTTTTTTTTAATACTTCATAAATGGGTTCTCAGCATTGCCCCACTGAAACTGCTGTGTTTTAATATTGAAAAATTAACCCAATCTTCAAGTGTTCCAGGAAAAATCAAAGTTAGTATGTGTTGGTGTGCTGGCTGGTAAAGATAATGCAGTCCCTTACATACTTAGGCTTAACATTTTTGTGACACTTATAGTTGACAGTGTAGTATAAAAGCTACCTTTGCAATAAGTGTCTTTAGGAGTGGTTATGGTCCTAAAGCATCCAGAAATGGAGAAAATAAACTAGGAACATGCATAGTAGATACTCCAACTCTGTACAAGCCTATGTTTGATAATCTGATGGGGCCTGGATACCACAAGACGTTCTCTACAAAAACTCCTTTTCCTGCATTAGCTCCAATTACCCAATAGCTGCAAAAAGGAAATTTTTTATATGAGTTAGAGTGGCTGCTGCAAAATACAGGAAGCTAAACAGCATGGAAGGTCCATCATTTTGATTCATGCAAGGACTTCTCCAAAATACAGACAATGACTCTGCAGGAATTAGTAAATGCAAAGGGGGAACTGAACTTGAGTAACAATGATTGGTCAAAACACTCATCTTTCTACAGGTAATATAAACAGTCTTCCCCAAGTTCTATTACAATAAAAACATTTGTTAAAATAAAACTAATATTAAAATTGGCTTTAAACCCCCATAAAAAGAAAACTGTTAAAACACTGACTCCCTTTAAAATAAATATCAGTAAATTGGAATCAAAAACATTTAGCAGAGGGAAGGGAAACTGTTAATTCTAAGTAGAGATGAACTAAAACCTGTGACACTTGCAATAGCAAGAAGTAATTGAGTCTTAAGTATCCAAGGGCAACCCTGTTAACTGCACATGTTCACTTTCCTAAAAATGTAAAGTGAAGGAAAAACAAGAGGAAGAATGTGAAAATCACATCTAAAAGTTGACTAAAAACATGTAATATAGACATGTAATTTTTTTTATATCTAGGAGGAGGATGGTGTTTAACATACTGTATGATTCTACAAATGCTATTTTGTATGTAATCTTCAGAGGGAGATGGTGCAATCCTGTTTGCTATGTCCCTGAGCACCGTTCTTCCTGTTCTTGTTACAGGGTCATAGGCCAAGACAGTTTGTTTCAGTTGCATTAATACATCTAATGAAAAACTAGGCTATCAAAATACCTGGTTTCAGTTAGAACATAAGATTCTTAGAAATAGCATTAACATAAGTTAGATAGAAGCAGACTTTACAGGATGGCAGGTGCCATCTTTATAAAACCAGTAAGGTCACAACACTAAAGGAGCAAAGGACTCTGGGCATGTCATTTCCCAGGCTGATTGCAACATTCTTGCAAAAACAGAGGAACATGGGGGTTACAAAGCCTAGAGTTCAAAATGTGTTCTTCTGCCCTTCCTGCTTTAGAAAAATAGAGGTGCCTATCAGGCTTCTGTGAACAACAGCAACTTCAATTCAAACCAGAAACTATTTGTGAGTGTTTTGCTAATGCAAGTAAACAGCTGACATTCTACTTCTGATATGAAATATTTTGAGTAAGCTGTGCTAAAAATCTGCAGAGCAGCTCTGTGAAGAGGAAGCTGCCTTTGTGCTTGTCATTTGTACTGCCAACCCCTTATTAAAGGGTGAAGATGATGTACTGATGAACAATAATGTCCATCACTTTAAGAAACAGCAAGCAACACTGAAGAGAGTTCAGCTGTTCTTTTTCTTTCTTTCCCTTAACAACTCAGATCTCAATTCTCACCACTTAAATATTTCCCCTTGTTTAGTTTTATGCACAGTTCTAGTAGTAAAGACAAGATTCAGTGTAAGCTTTGTCTGTGACCTCACTGAATTTCAGTGTTACAGACAGTTTGTTCTAGATAGTTTGACTCCAAGGTTATATAGACTACACAGAAAAGATACCTTCAAGTACACCAGCAATTTGCTACTTTGCATTTATTGCTGTACAAGAGCACTCCTATAAACAGATACCAGACTGAAACAAACATGCTATAAAAACCAGGCTGTAGTGTATCACATGACAATTTCTTCAGCTAGTCATACCAAGAGGTTTGGGGGTTTTGGTTTGGCTTTTTTTTTTCTGAAAAGCTGCTAGAGCATAGCACAGCCCATCCTCTGCCTCAGGGCTCCAGAAGGCTGCTTTGCTCTCCTACTTGCCTAAAACACAGAAGCACAATTGAAAAAAGCTTGTCTCTTCTGCAGCCTGGTACACGGTGCAGCCAGCAGAGAAAATTAACACTGCGGCTGCCTGAGCAAATGGCTACGACGATTACTTCATCTCACCTCGTGTTTGTGATATCTTTCCCACTTGCTACTTGAATCTGTAAAATAAATCAAATTTTGCTTTGATATTTCTAATCCATTTAGGAAGCTGGAAGGCAGCCCATCCACACTTACTTAATAAGAATGGCTACTGATTAAAGTAAGTACAAACCCACCAGGCGTTCAAAATGATTAATTTGTCCAAGCTCCAAATTACTTTAATTTGCAGGAAAATATGTTCAGGTTGGAGCTCAACATAGCACATACCAAACCAGAAGCCTCTGACAAATATAATTGCTTTTGTTTTCTAGTATTTTTTAAACAAGTCTTAAAAACATAAAGCCAAAGGGCTTTTAATCAGTTGCAGTCTCTACATTCACTAGTACTGATCTCAGCTGGCTAAAGGGCCTTGGTCTTCTAATTTATTTATAAGCATGAGTACCAAACTAAAGATTAATCTACTTCCCAACTAACCTTTTTCATTTGATAGCAGAGGGTTTTCTCTCCTGTCCTTGGATTGTCTTTGTACAGGCCTAAGTATGAATCCACCACAATCACGTTACCATCCTGATCCATTCAGACTCTGTGGGGCCAGCCACCTATTCCTTCATAATTGGAGTTCCCGAGATGTAAATATGGGAGGATACATAAGACCAGGTTGACAAAATGATGATCCTAAAATGCAAAGGCTGAAAAGCACTGAACTGTCATCCTTGAATAAATCAGAACTTTAAAAGCTTCCTTAAACTACCTCTAGAAGTAATTTGCAAAGGAAGTGACAGAGAATAATGCCAACCCCGTAATCTCTGTTCCTTATTCTTTAAGAAAAAATTTGCTCCCAACCTTTAAAAAATTCAGTTCTACTCTGCTTTCCCAGACAACTTTAAAGATGATTGAAGAACTGGTAGGATTACTAAATCAGTAAAAATGGATTAGCTGCTGTTTATTTTGTATCCCCGAGAAGAAGATGGAGGAAAAGTGCTTTTAGGAAAGATGTAACTAACTACTTCCCTTCAGCTGAGGGGTTCCACAGGTCACATGAGAGTCCTAGAAGTAACTTTTAGATAAAACAAACAAAAAAACCCCCAGATCTACCACATTTAGTATTTTTATAGTGAGTAATTTTCCTGAGAGCAGTAAAATTAGTAAAGCTTGACATCCTCCAGTTTTGTGACCTAATGCCCTGTGCTCTGAAATACCTATTTCCCCTCAGTACTCCATTAAGAAAGGGACAACATCCATTATAGCTCACTGGAGTTGTAACACATTAGTAACACAAGCTGACTTACTGACAGCTGCCAAAAAGTTCACAGCTGAGTTTGGTCTCGCTCTGAATGGATCTATTATTTTGGTCTCATTTTTGATTTCTTGACTTCCACATAGTCATAACACTCAAAAAATGTTCAGTAATTTTTGAGAATTCATTCAAATTCAGTCGAGACCAGCCCATAGCACAGGAACTTTGGGGATAGGGAAAGCACCTACATAACTGCCACATGTTTAGGAAGCCAGGCTAAAGCCAATCTGCTATCTTAATGGCCCTTCAGGCCTGCTCAATTCATCAAAAAGGAACAGGATAAAAATCATAAATGTTTTAGTGCTTGTATTCCTCATTTACAAGAAAGAAAAGAAAAGAAAAAGCAACCCTGCAGTCCACTTACCGGTGATGGTACCAGGACACGCTCTTCTGAGTCTCTGATTCCTTTGTAAGATTTGATCTGTTTCTCAAATATATTTTGATCTTGAAGCAGGAAAATAAGTCTTGTCTTTAGACCATCCCTCAAAAAGCTTTGTATAGAAGGACTTCTATAAAATGTTGCTCTATTTAAATGGCAATCCATGGCAAGTCAGTCTCGAGGGCTAGAGTATGGTGCCATTATGCCTTCATCCTGCTCGCGTTAGGAGAAATTCAATGATGGCAACAAGCTTCTCTTACAAATTTGCATAAAAGACTCAGAAAATGTTAATGATAGCTAAAACAGCTCTTCAGTTTCTCATTTACATGACATTTATATGAACAAGTTTGTTTTATCCCCATCAAACCCGTTGCTCATCACATTCAGGCATGTCCGGTCCCATTGAAGTAATGCAATGCAGTTGGTCACCACTGATCAGCCACAGTTTCCCATCCCCTGTACCAGTGTAGGTATTATCTTAAAATAAATATATTGGAAGACTGTTTTAAAATGAACCAAGGCAAATAAAGCTGTAAAAGGACATTCCTCATTATTGTGAGCCCTTCTTGCTCCCAACTGTATATTCTATGCATACACAAAGCAACAAATCAGGCAGGAAACCACACATCTTACTTCAAATAAAGCAGAAAAAGCAATCATAAATTGGAGGTTAGAAAAGGTATGAATTGTTCATATGTTTATTTAAAATAAACATAACACTGTTAAAGCTACCTTAAGACTCCTCTGGGCTACCAGCAAACAAAGGCATCAAGGAGAGGACTAAAGATTCATAGGGATATTCCCATACTGTCAATGACAATGGGTGAAAGCAGAGCTCACAGATCTACCTTTTTGTCCTGAGGGTTCTAAAATGTTCAGTATATGAAAGGAAAATGTTATAATGACCTGTTCAAAACAAGAAAGTAACCCTTCTTCTAGGACACAAAAATCCTAAGGAAAAAAAAAAAAAACAAAAACTAACAAACAAACAAAACCAACTACAACACCAACAAAACAATAAGTGGTTTGGATTGTTTTATTAAGCTGTGATGTTTCATTTTGCTTTTGAACCACCAGAATAACAGCAAGAATGTGTAGGTTTGCATTAAAGCCCCCTTTCTACTGGATTCCTACTTTTAGCAGTTGCTTTCTCCTCTGCTTTTAAAGTGTTTAAAATCACAAGGCAAAAACTTCACAGGAAGTCTTGAAATCTTCTGATGTTGTGTTGTTATTCCAAAAAACTTGCGTGTAGAGCATCAAAGGAAAAACGCTGGCAGTGATTAAGCCACACCTTTGAAAAAGTGTCCTCCTACCTCTTGACTTGCCCAGGCTCTGAAATAGTACAATGCACATGACCAATCCCAGACTTGCTGTTCAATGAAATACACTTCCAGTGTAAAGTTTGTTGAGTGTCTGGAAACATTCCTCTGATTTGTCTTTTAGTTACATGGATTGAACTAAAGTAGCCATTATGTTCTTTATGTGTGACCTGCATTTTCACTCTACCCTTGTTTACACTGAAAACAAAATGTGCGTCACTTGGCAAAAGGTGTTAGAACATACTCCATGAAAGTTACGCTACCTTTCTGTGACCGTAAGTACTAAAAATCCACCAATCCTGACTTTATCTAATAAGCATTCACATCAGAGCAGATAAAACAGATATAAAAATGTCTAGCATCTGCTCACTCATATCTATGGAAAAACATTATGAGCAAAGAGGAGAGATTCTCAGAGTATCAGCTGTCAGATGTAGACTAAAAGACTTGTCTAGGATTACTGGCATACAGAAAGCACCTGTTTATCCAAGGGGAGATCCTCAGAGCCACTGTTCAATACAGCAACTTTGCCTGGGAAAAAACCAGAGGCTGAACTTTGCTGTCACTAAGTATACTGGCATTCTAATGCCTCGCAAGGCATGTTGGAAACAGCTGAAATTTCTGTTCACATACCAGATTCTGTATTTAAAGAGAGACTTGTAGTGCTATTTTCATGCTATGCACTAGGCTATGATGCTATATTTAGATTTATACAGCTAGTGCAAGTGGGTTTTGCACTAGACCTCTCTCATGAGTGTCTGTGGTAAAGTGAAGGCAAAACAGGACTACTCTGATTACCTGTAATATCTTCTCTTATTCACACGGAAAACAGCTTTTACCTACATCAGGCATCGCCACAACACTTAATGCAACATTGGTCATTTGGTATGATTTCATCAGCCTGAATCCAGTCTCTGAAAACATCCTTAACTTCAGAGAAAGCCCACGGTAAAATTAACACACTCAAGAAAAATAGAACCAGAGAGTACTTTATACAGCATCACCAAAGAGCTTAGATTTGGAAACACGGACCGTTTGCAGGATTACTCCTCCTATGTAAAATACACTCTGCAAGACTCCAGTTATGAACACTTCCCTTTCTAAAAGGTGTAGAGGAAAAGGTGGCAAAAGAAGTGAGATAAAAAGACAATTTAAAATAGCAGCTTTGAGGAAATCTGGAAGGAAACAGCTTTGAGGGGACATTTGCTAGGAATGGGTGTCTCAGTGCAAGGTGCTGAGCTAGGACCCTTCTAGGCCTATGCTGCCACTGCTGAAAATGGTTCTAATTTCAGCTTGAACAACGGCAAACAAGAATGTTCCAGATGATGACCTCTCGCCTCTATCACGCAACACAAGATGGTATCTTTCAGACAAACATGCCCTGGGCTATTCAATATTGCCTTGAAAAATACTTGAAAACTAGCACCAGCAGTTAGGGAGGGGTTTGAACAGCCTGGCTCAAACTGCTCTGGGCTGGGGCTTGCCTACTTCTCTGTACTGGCTACCACAGGAATCTATTTTATCCACTTGAACATCAAGAGGAAAATAATTCCTCCAGAACAGGTGAGTCTCGAGTCCACAGCACTAAACCAGTGTCCTAAAGCAGAAGATCAGTGTCTCTCCTCTATTTGGCTTGAACTTTGTTTGCGGTCCCTACTCCGGTCACACTCTGGGTAAGAGATTCATTGTAAAGATGCAAAACATGCTACAGACACTGCACCAGCCCTCTGCTTCCACCGTCTGCAAGGTTCCTGGCACATGACATTGTGCCATCTCACAGCTGCCAGACAACCAAGATGAGTTAAGTGAATAGGTAAGAGAAGGTTTTATACTACAGTGAAAAGTTCTTTTCTATTCCAAGCTGCTCTAAAACCACTTTTTTGAGAACTATCCAAATTTTAAAACCACTCCATTTGCACTCCTTCTTTAGCTCTGTGTTCAGTAACATCTTTTGAAATAAGAGTGTGCTGAATTCTGTGACTGAGCTCAAGCACAGAATTAGCACTGGTTCTGAAGACCTGAAATAGAAAAAACAAACCAACCAACCAAAACAAACCACCACCACCAAAGCAACAAGGCAAGCTTAGCACTAGTTCTCTGTCAAAAAAGACGTGCTCGGAAGAATTCCCACAACAATCTTTAGCTGGATTTGCATGTTACTTTTAAAGAATATGTCATTTTAGAATTATATTTTAGTAAGACTTTTATATGTCACCAACTTGCAGGTCTATGTTTTTTAATACAGGAGTAGAACGTTTGCTGTGTCCATGAAAGTAGCAGGTAAGAAAACATTCTGGAATACTTCCAGGGAAATGTTTACAAATCTGAAGATACAGAAGAACATACAATTATCTTAGTATTTTTGAGGCAATCATTTCAAAAACATTCTTAATTTTCTTTCTTCGGATTTAATTCCTAAGTCTTGGATTTAACTACTTAAGTCTTTTAATAACTCAACCAAGCAGATGTATCAGACGTATACTAGGTAACAGATATGTAACTTTACCCCTTTGGAAGTTACCTACTTGCCTTCATCATCAACAGTAAAGGACTTGGGCAGGACCTCTCAGCCATCCTGTGAAGATTCTTTGTCCACTCTGAAGCTTTTTATTCACTTGCAATGACCCAACTAAGGCAGAAAGTGGCTTTTCAAAATGGCACCCGATGAATTACAAACAACATGTAAGAAACAATACTACACTGGACTACAAAATTATTTCAAGGAAAAGTAGTAGGACTTTTTTTCCAGAGATACTAGTAACAAGATACTATCTTTATTTTAAATAATTTGCTAAACCTCTTAGTATTTGTTAAAACTGTTACTTCAAACTAAATTGCCAGTTCTGTGGAGTTTGCAGGCCCAGGCTAAAAAGAATACAGACATTTTAGAAGATTTCCCCCCACTCCCCAATCAATATGAACACAAAATTACCATCATCCTGGAGACTTTTACTGTCTTATTAGTCCGAGGTCTACTAACAATCTCTCTA
The DNA here is from genome assembly GCA_024605025.1 of Megaceryle maxima. Classification (NCBI taxonomy): domain Eukaryota; kingdom Metazoa; phylum Chordata; class Aves; order Coraciiformes; family Cerylidae; genus Megaceryle; species Megaceryle maxima. The sequence continues at coordinate 2,660 of JANHGN010012294.1, read as the reverse complement.
CACGTACCTATGACTACTGCAGCGGTTAGCATTGTTTTGTAAAAAAGCATTTCTATTTTCCAGTTTTGTGTGAGAAACAGTTTCTCCTGTGTATGAGCTGAAGCAGCACGCTTTATATGCTCCTGCAGGATGAAAAGCATAGGAGAGGTTTTGAAAGCACAGGCATTTGCCAACAAACACAAGTACATTATTGAACTTTAAGAAGAGGAACATACATGAATGGTTCTGATCAACGGGAGATGGTAAAAAGCAAATGATAGCAAAAGTTGCAAGGACAGCCACTTGAAACCCCCATGATGGGAATCTGGGATGAAAAGAAAACAGCTGTATACTCGTGAACATACAGCAGGAGGTGTGGAAGACGAGTGAATTTTTGGGTTTGGTTGGTTTGGTTTTGTTTTGTTTAGTTTAAAAAGTTAAAGAACTTCAGCACTAAGAATTAAGACCAAAGGAAGACAAAGCAGACTGCAACAACCTGGCAATTCCTGCCATGGGGAGGACTGACCCATTAGTGATCCATCCCCTGAACCAGCCAAAATCCACCAGGTTTCTTTTGCCAAGTTGTATTTCTAGTAGTAACTGGGGTAGGCAGAGACGCAAGCCAAGCTACTTGTGTGGTGAGCAACTCTGCTGACTATAGTATCTTTAATGACTTTTTTTACCAACCTTATCTTGTTTGAGTGTTGGAGTATTTGCCATTAACAGGCTTTACCAAGTGCATACACAGTCATAATAAGGTTGTTGCACATATGAAGATATGAGGAGCCACATGAATCAACCTTCAAAAACCATCATCATCTCTGCTGCACGGCCACAATGCCCAGGGAAAAGCAATGGAGAGATCAAAGCAAACAGCTCTATTCTACCAATTCAATTAGGACAGATTAACTGTATTAAAGAAATGCAAAGTAAGTAAATTTAAACATACATGGTTCTGGAGAAAACCATTCAAAACCCCTGAAACAAAGGGGCAAAAGGCACTTCCTGAGGTGGAAGGAGCTGGGTGTCACCTCCAGCCTGGGACACTTCCTTGCAGTATTCAACTTGTGTTTCTGCAAGAGTTTTGTTTATAAGAACAAAAAAACCAAACCACAACACTCATCCAGGGGCTTTCTCATCCAACTACTGTGGGACTACTGCTTGTGGCACTCCCAGTGCAGGGGAAAGGAGAGGAAAGCCCTGCTCTGGCCCTGCACACTGTCTTCATGAGGCAAAACCTGCTGCCCTCATCTCTCTCTGTGTTCCCCCACTGGTGGAGACCTCTCCTCACACATAGGGGCAGGAGGATGCCATCTCTCTCAGAGCCCAGAGCTTGACTGGTTTAGTTTTTCTGTATTACTCTCTACCAAAAAATTAAAATATGTATGCAAGTAGACTCCCAGAGAGGTTGTGGAGTCTCCTCCTCTGGAGGCTTTCAAGACCTGTCTGCATACATTTCTGCATGATCTGCTCAGTTTTGTCCTGCTCTGGCAGGGGGGTTGGACTTGATGATCTTCAGAGGTTCCTTCCAACCTCTCATTCTGTGATTCTGTGAGGTATGACTGGGACATCCCCCCCTGAAATGTAACTGTTGTTCCAGGCAAACCTTAATTTATGCTTAAAGCAAACTGTGTCTCCTCACACAGGATTTATTGCTATGAGAAAGTCCCTCATTTGGCATCCAAGTGATCACACAACACGAGCTTCAGGTAAGGGGAAAAAAATAAACATACAACACACTACTAAGTATTGCCAACTTCAACTTTAATAATGGAACCATCACTTTTTTTTTTTCCTTTTTTTTTTTTTCCCTCCATTTCAGCAATAACTTTAAGGGGAATAAAAGCTTCCCTACAAAAATAAAACTAAGCTTGTCAAAATTATAAATAGTTTAAATGTTTGTTTTTAAAGACATACATTTTAATGTTTCCCTGCATTTTCTCCCCCCCCCTCCTATATCATTTAATCATTCTGGTACCATCACATAACAAAATTAAAACAGTTTTGCAACAAAAGCTTTGACAGTTCAATCTGATGTTAAAATTAAAAAAGGAGAAAAACTGCCTAGGCATGACCATTTCTTTTAAATTAAAGCTGTTGTACTAAGACAAAATTAAAATTAAGTTTATTTTGGTCCCCCACCCCCACCCATCACCCCAGATCAAGACTCATTAGTGCATACAACACTGATTGAGGTTTTTGGCTAAAGTAAATGCAGATGAGCCTATTGAAAAGACTGATAGTTTAGTTCAAGTAAAAACAAAATTCACATATTTTTATACTCCATTTTTAAACTCAAACAGTGTTTAAATCTGAGCAACAAATGGTTCAATATTGACAGCGATTATGTAATGATTACATAGCTATGGGCAGATACATAAAGTAGATGTCAACAGAATTCCCACCAACCTGCTGCTGCATTCATAGAAAAACAAGTTGTAGCAAAACATAAAAGCATTCCCTGAACCATTATAAAGTGTCTCACTTGAGGATAATGTTACTAACTCACACATGCACTACAATGTTACATGTGAAATTTAAAAAAACAACCAAACAAGATATGCCTTATATATACTTTATAGTTAGTCCTACTCATAATTTCTCTTAGCACTTTAAAACGTTATGATTGTCTCATTAAGCTTGAAAATTATTTCAGAAAAAAACCAAAAAAACAAAAAAAA
>JANHGN010012293.1:0-67141 GCA_024605025.1 Megaceryle maxima | reverse complement strand
TCCTGGTGGACAAGAAGTTATCTGTGGAACAGCAATGTGCCCCTGTGGCCAGGAAGGCCAATGGTATCCTGGGGTGCATAAAGAAAACTGTACCCAGCACAGAGGATCTCCACCCTTCTCACACCAAGCTTCACTGCTTGCTTTCTGTTCCAAATGTGTGGAAATCACTATCAAGTACTGACCCCAGGAAGTTGCTGTTTATCTTTAACATGCACATCACTTCTGCTTTTAAGGCCCCCAGCATAATGACTGAATGTGTTTGTTTAGCATGAACAACTGCTCTTCAGAGCCCTGCATTCCCACTGTGGTGCTTTACCAGTACCACTACCTGTACCCGTCTCCCAGCCAGCTGGTTCCCTCCTAACATTTAACAATTCAGCTGTCCCTTCTCCTGTCAGCCACAAGCAGTTTTCAGGGCTGTTAATGGTTGAATTTGGTAATAAAGTGCATGTTATTTGATTCTGAACAGGCAATTAGGCTTCCTCATTTAGTTTTTAAGGCTTTAACTGCCTGACTTGACACTAATGTGAATTAACCAGCATCCCAGCCTGCTATGCCACTACCATTAATGCCAGCGCAATGTGCACAATAATTATGATATATTATATCACTGGCAGCTCATTTCCATATCATTCACCTTTTTTCCCAAATTGGTCTGTTGGTAGGATCACACATTCCCTAATTAACACCTTCTTTCAGTGGTTACTAATGAGTCTGTTGATACTACTTCTTCAGGCTGCCTCTATTATAGTAAAGTCTTGTGGGTATTTCCAACTCCAACTGTCCGCTTTAATTAAGAGACAGATGTCATTGACTGTCTTTCATTTAACACTTAACAGACACATAGTCCCCTAGATGGTAAGTGAGGAAGGGAAATGCTTTGTCTTTTGATTCTTTCTTCATTGTGCATGGCAGGACTCTGGGAAACGGCTTGAATAAGGGACTGGGAAGCACCTGGGAGAAGGTCAGTCTTGGACTTTTTTTAAGAAAAATGGGGCTAAAGCAGAACACAGCGAATTTACAGAGAGAACAGAGGTAGAGGTGATTTTTTTAAAAATCACAGGAGAAAACAACTCTCCCTTTTAACAAGACTTGTCAGGTTCACCTATGGCTGTTTCTGCAGCTTCACCAGAAATTAGAAACAGTCAGCTGTGTACAAATCATATTCTGATGACAATCGATCTGATCCAACACTCCCACTTAGCTTTAGGAGGCTTTCACTAACACTGGATCATGGAAATGAAGTGGGTTTTTTTTTTTTTATAGGATAGCCCATGTTAGTTGTAAAACCAGCATAAGAAAAGGCAGGACACAAAATAGATATACAAAGTCTGCTACAGAGATCTTTTCAGTAAACTACCATAGTGTCTTTGCCCTTGAAAGCAATGTTCCAACTAATCCTTTAGTAGGCTAAAAAATGGGCTTAACTTGCACCAGAGGAGATTTAGGTTGGATATTAGGAAAAAATTCTTTACTGAGAGAGTGGTGAGGCATTGGACCAGGCTGCCCAGGGAGTTGGTGAAATCACCATCCCTGGAGGTGTTTAAAAAACATCTAGATGTGGCATGTCAGGACATGGTTTAGTGGTGATTATAATGTTTAGTAGATGGTTGGACTTGATGGATCTTTAAGGTCATTTCCAACCTTTATGATCCTATGATTCTAAAAAGATGGAGATCAATAGTATTTGACTGGTGTTTTAACATTGAAAAAGCTATTCAGGACACAGCATTCACACAAAGCACCTGTCATACTCCTTTTAAAGGTCTTGTATAATTTGATTGTGTTTGTTTACAAACATGTATGCAAGCATAAAATACACACTTCAGAAGAGTAGATTCGTTAACCTATGTTAATACATTTCTTTTGGTAACATACAACATTATTACAAACATAAAGATTTATTATTTCTTAAATGTAAAATAATACCTTCAAACTCCAAAGCCTATTTTAAATATTAAAGCTGGAAAACAAAACCAAAAACCCACACAAATTAAATAGCAAATGCTCATTTTATATTTTGTTTGCTTCTTGAAATGGAAAAACTAAACCTTTGAACACAGAATAACAGTTTAAAATTGTGACTGATTTTGAGCCCTGCTCTAAGTTACCAAAAGGGATTAACAGAAGGGTTAAAGCCAGACATGTTGCTACTTTGAAATTCAATAGCTAAGCCTTCAATAACATTTGCTGCTCAGGTTTGGGCTGCTTTATTTCCCCTGTGGCTCTTAGAATCATTTTCAGCACCTTGCCCACCAGAGCGTCTTGCTGAAACTCAGTCTCACAGTTGCATTTCTCATGGTCCCACACCTCTGTCAAATATATTTTTGCAAAGAAGTGATCTATAAGAATGTGCAGATACTTTGTTGTAAATAACCATTTGATATAAGGTGCAAGGGAAAATAAACTCATGCTGATCATCTGCCCAATTCGTCAGATGGAAATGATACCTATGTATCCTTTAATGCTTGTGATTTGGTTTCAAATGCCTTTGAACTGAAGCCATGAAAAAGACTTCAAAATAACAGGCCCGGTGGAAGATTAAGGCAACACATTTACAGATCTCATGCCCTGTCGTTTTTCCTCTCACCAACATAACAGGCCTGAGACTTCACCTCTTTAGCTGTGCATAATAAAATCCTTCCAGATGGAAAAAATGGTTTAGGAGGGAAGCCAGGATAGTACTGGGAAAATCTTTAACAATGGGAAGTATTGAGAACACCAAAAACTGCATACTCAAGCAAAGCAAATGAGAAAAGTGGAAAATTAGTGCTCTGGGAAACCCTGAAGAAAGTGTAATACCCTATAAACTGCACTATTATTCATTCTTGTTGCAAACCACAAAGCTTTTTCTTTCATAAGATCTTTTCTAATGAATAAGGCCCTTACAAGTATGATGTAGGAATGCAACTTAATAGTCTTCTGTAGAGAAAGACAATCCAGCTTTCAGAGTTTACCCTATCTCCAGGAGGTTTAATAGAGGGCTATTGTACTGCTGCACATCAAAGGTTAATGTCTTTGGCAAAAGACACACTGACAAGGTTAAAAACAAGTTTCCACTGTTGCTGCTTTGAAATATAGTTAATTTTAATCATGACAAGTGAAAGGCTTTCACACTTGAACTTAAGATACTGATACATTAAAGTGGACATGTTAATATCTTGTTTATTTAGTTTTCTTTAAACACTGTGATGTATTTCTCCATGCCAGGTTCTCAGGATGATCTGTGCTTATTAAACTATTGCCCTATCAGGAGAACACAGCAGCTAAGTATTGCTTCTGTATAGACACAGAGTTGACTGTCCTCCATTATTTACCTCAGGTAGCTAGCACAACTGAACACCTACTGACCTGGTCTTACATCCTGTAAAGCACGTTCTTCATTCTATGATGCATTTTTGGTTTTTAACTTGATTCTTTATCTATGTGATTTGGGGCTATTCATCCACAGCAGTCTGAAAAGACATGTTTTATAGCCAATGTTTGGGCAGACTAGAGCTTTACCAGGGAAATGCATGATGCACCCCATCTAACTGGCTCTTAAATACCTTAATTACCTCTTAAAAACCTCCAGGGATGGGGACTCCACCACTGACCTGGCCAAGCCATTCCAACACCTGATAACCCACTCAGCAAAGAAGCTCTTCCTAATATCCAAGCAAAACCTCCCATGGCACAGCTTAAATCCATTTCCCCTTGTTGTATCATCTGCTGCCGGGTTAAACAAACCTACACCCACCACTCTGTAACATGCCTTCCAGTAGCCACAGAGAGCAATAAGGTTTCCTCTGAGCATTCTTTTCTCCAGGCTAAACAACCCCAGCTCCCTCAGCCACTGCTCATAAGACGTGCTCAAGGCCCTTCACCAGTTTTGTTGCTCTTTGAACATGCTCCAGTGCCTCAGTGTGCTTCCTGGGGTGAGGGGCCCAAAACTGAACACAGTACTCAAGGCGCAGCCTCACCAGTGCCAAGTACAGGGGCAGGATCACTTCCCTGGACCTAGTGGCAAGACTATTCCTAATACAGACTAGGATGCCATTGGCCTTCTTGGCTACCAGGACACACTACTGGCTCGTATTCAGCCAGGTGTCAATCAACCCCCCCAAGGTCCCTCTCCGATGAGCAGCTCTCCAGCCACTCTTCCCTGAGTCTATAGCATTGCCGGGGGTTGCTGTGGCCAAAGTGTAAAACCTGGTGCTTGGCCTTATTAAACTCCATACCGTTAGCCTCAGCCCATCAATCTAGTCTGTCTAGATCTCTCTACAGAGCCTCCCTAGCCTCTAGCAGATCAACACTTCCACCCAGTTTACTGTCATCTGCAAACTTACTAGGGGTACACTCAATCCTCTCATCTGGGTCATCAATAAAGATACTGAACAGGACCGGTCCCAGTACAGAGCCCTGGGGAACACCACTTGTGACCATCTGCAGCTGGAATTTACTCCATTAACTACTGCTCTCTGGTCCCAGTCTTCTAGCCAGTTTTCCACCCAGCAAAGAGAATGCCCATCCAGGCCACAAGCAGCCAGTTTCTCTAGAAGAATGGTGTGGGATACAGTGTCAAAAGCCTTACTAAAGTCCAGATAGACAACATCCACAGCCTTCCCCTCATCCAGTAAGCCAGTGACCATGTTGTAGATGTCCGACAAAGGTATTTCATGATGGTTATCGACTGAAACACTGGTCAGCTGAGTGGGTATTTCCACATCACAGTCACATCTTCACTTGCAATGGCTGCACAACCTAAGCCACACTGTGGTTGTGATACAATCACGTTTTAGAAAAAAAAATAATCTTTTTTTCTGCCAAAGTGTTTAAGAGTAAAACTGCTTTTTTAATGATAGTGTAGAAAGTGGTAAATAAATGTATTCCCCAGTGAAGTGAGCTATTAAGTCAAGTAGTCTTTATCCTCTCCACCCTGCCTTAGCAACAGAAATATTTTATAAGTATGCAAGATGGCTTCAATTTGCACAAATAGAGAACAGATGAAAGATCAGGGCAGCTTTCAAAGAGTTGGTACTGAAAGCATCTCTAAGAGGTAAAAATCTACAACAAAAGATTATCTGTCAATGCTCTGGATCCAAATCAGGCCTACAACAAGGCATTCAGAAAGGTGCTGATTTACAGGACAGCTAAACATCTCATCTCTACCACAACTGTTAGATAGCATTAACTGTCTGCAAACAGGCCTAAGAATGTGGAGGGACACACAACATATGAGCTAATGGGGACACCTCACTCTTGGCAAAAAATGGTTAAACTCAAGTTGCTACAGAAACATTGAGAAATTAAAATTCTAAATCTCATAAAATTTATTTGTCTAGGCAACTACCAAGCTGTCCCCAGAGGAGGCAAAAATGTCCTCCTACCCAGACAAAACCACATCCTTGGCTGCATTCCTGTTCTAGCCACAGATTTGCTCAGACTGACCATATATACAAACTCACCAGAGGAAAAGGATTATCTATAGGTACTTGTTAAGGACAATCTTCACTGGAGCTGAGCATGCACAGTACTTCCTTCAGTCAGCTTTAGACAAGGTGACTTGAAAAAGGAAGAATGTCCTTCAAAGCTCCAGGTGAAATGTGATGCTATAAAACAGGTCAGTGTTACCATCTACTACAAGCAATAGTGTCTCCCACACAAAAGCACTAGAATAAAGTGGGTGAAGGAAACAGCAAAGAAGATGTCAGCTGAGCATCTGGAGGGTCCTATCCTCTCCTTTCCCACTCCAAAAGGAACAGGCAGAGATAGAACACAGTGGGTTATAGGACTATCCACCTCCCACTGCAGTTCTCACTATACCTTTGCTGTTTGGATCTTAGGAAACAGTTCTTCAGTACAAGGGTGGTGAGACTCTGGAATAGATTGCCCAGAGGGGTTCTGGATGGCCCCTCCCTGGAGGTGTTCAAGGCCAGGCTAAATAAGGCCTTGACCGACCTAGTCTAGTTGAGAGACATCCCTGCCCATGGCAGGAGGTCAGATTAGATGATCTCTAAGTTCCATTCCAGCCTAAGCTATTCTACGATTCCATGATACAGTTAGTGACTCCACAGTAAGCTTTTATTTTTCTATTACACTTTGGAGATCACTACATCAACTTCTATGGAACCCTGATAATTACACAGGCTTTCCCTTAAGGGAAAGAACTAGTTAGTTTGGAGGAAAAAAATAAAATCAATCAGGCCATTAAAAAAATTAATAGATTTTTCTATGTATATTAATCTGAAACAATAAGAGCCAACTATGCTTACTGATCCAGTATTTCCTCCTCAAGAATATGACTAATGAGCTCAAATGACACAAGCTTACACAGGACAGAAGAAGACTCCAGTGAACTGAAATTTTTTTCTGATACAACAAACAGTACAACAAACTTCATGTAAACTGAGACATATCCCCTTGGATGTCAGGAGGGAAGAAAGGGAGAGTTCAGGATCTAGTCAAAGTCGGAAAGGGATTCTGCAGACTCAGTTCTGCCTCTCTGAATGCCAGTTCATGTCAGGAGATAACCTGCTAGACCAGGGCTCCCCAGAGCACCAGCTCCAGTCCTCTAGGCTATTGCATGACAAGTGTTATATGAATATCTATCATTTGCCACTTGGAAAACCTGGCAGCTCTTCTCACTTTATTTGAAAACTTGGGGGTTTCATAGTGGGAGCTGCCGGCTCTATCAGTATCCCTGCCTCATGCCTGTGTCAGTTTCATCAAAGAAGCCCTGCATGCCTGTGGGCTCTGCACCTTCATCTCCAAAACTCCATCTCTTTGGAGCATTTTCAGGCACTTGTGCTGCTTCACATCACAGCACGTGCAGGGGTTGAGAAACAGGGTTTAGATTTGTAAGTTCTTTGCTGATAACAGCAAACAGGCTTGAGTCAATCCTAAATGAGCGGGCCCAGATGCTGTCTGTCAAAAGCATTTCCCAGGCAGCATCTGAAAGAACAAGACTTTCCCCACCTCTGGAAAAGTTTGCTGCCTTCTCTGGTGAGTGCTGAGCCTTCTAGGAATGACTTTTATCCCTATCTTAAAGCTACTTCTGAAGACAGATGTTTTTGAGGTGAGACTCAAAGGAAGTCGAAGGAGGTTCTGTTTCCCCTCTACTCTGCCCTGGTGAGACCTCACCTGGAATATTGCATCCAGTTCTGGGCTCCCCAGCTCAAGAGGGACAAGGATCTACTGGAGAGAGTCCAACAGAGGGCTACAAGGATGATGAAGGGACTGGAACACGTCTTATGAGGAAAGGCTGAGAGACCAGGGGCTCTTTAGTCTGGAGAAGACTGAGAGGGGATTTGATAAATGTTTATAAATATCTGAGGGCTGAGTGTCAGGAGGAAAGGGACAGCCTCTTCTCACTCGTGCTCTGTGACAGGACAAGGGGGAATGGATGTAAGCTGGAGCACAGGAGGTTCCACCTCAACACAAAGAGGAACTTCTTTACTGTAAGGGTCATGGAGCACTGGAATGGGATCCCCAGAGAGGTTGTGGAGTCTCCTCTGGAGATTTTCAAAACCTGCCTGGATGTGTTCCTGTGTGACCTGTGCTGGATTATATGGCCCTGCTCTGGCAGGGGGGTTGGACTCGAAGATCTCCAGGGTCCTTTTCAACCCCTGACATCCTGTGATCCTACCACTCCTTTTTAAACCACATCTTTTACACAGTTAACTATAAATTATTTTCATTTTAGAATGCAATGAGAAGACATTCTCGTAAATGATGGAGTGAAGCTGTAAGAACAGAAGGCATGTTCCATTACCTTTGAGCCTTCCTGCAAAATAAACCAGGAACCAATGTGAAAAGCTTGGTGTTTTTAGACAACCATAGGAATCAGATTAATTTAAGCAAGAGATCTTTCTATGAATGTCACTTCTCAAAAAAAAAAAAAAATCATCTTATCCCACATCATCACATTTGTAACAAGATGCAGCACACTCAAGACAATTGCCTAAAACACTTAACAAAACCTATGAGCTTGAAACATTTAAGCTTTTTCTAAGCAACAATTAGGCGTAGTACAGTGCTATAAGCAAAACTTGCAGGTTCAAGTTGTCATCATTTTCCCTAACAGAAAACAAATGAGTGACTCCTAATAACTGTCAATTAAATGGAACTCTATTTTCAAGTATGAAAGTTAATTCAGAATTTGTAACCAGAAATTGCATTTTAAAGGTTTATATAAACAAAAAAGCCCACCTCCATCTATTCAATACACAGGAAAATTTGTGTAGATTTGGAGTCTGAAGTTTTCCTGGTTTTATTCTAAAGCAAAATACATGCACAAACCAGTTCACCAACACATTGAAAGCTGTTCCCTCCTGTGTCTGCAAACTGAACATTCATTACTCTAAAGAACCAAAGCTAAACTGTTCACTGTGGTCTAGAAGCAAGAAAAAAAAAAAAAGAAAAAAAAAAGGCCGAAAATGTGAAAGTGAAGAGTTCAGTGATTTAGTTTTTATTTATACAAATGAGAGCAAACCAATATGGGACTGCTGGTCATTGTAAGCACTTGACAGCATTTCTTTTGAAAGGTTCCAATATGAAAACCAGTGAGCATTCCAGAGTCATATCGCTTTAGAGCCTCACTGAAGTTCTAAACCTACATAAACAAAACTGCAAAGAAATCATCCTGCCCTAAAAGCTCTCAAATCTGATTTCATGTTGTAGGCTACAGAGATTTCCTGCTTATACCGCATTTACGGCTCGAGAACAGAAAATGCTCAGGATTGCCATAGTAAACATGGAATGTGCACCCAGGGTATAAGCTCACTAATGAGAGCTCTACTGACAAATGCGGCCAGCTCTGATAGAAGGGAAGAGCTGCACATATGAGAACAAAAAGCACTTTTGGGGCTCAATCCTGAACGAAGCCTCTCTGGGTATGCTCACTACACTCCTAAGTCCAACGTGCATCTTTTAAGTTTATTTAATGCTTCCTCATCGAAGTGTTTGAGATAAAGAACTGCTACTGATGAGTTATCTACAAGCTCACACACCAACTGTTTTAATGTCACACAAACAAGTACCATGCAAACCAAGCAGATACCTTCTATTGTGCAGACAAAATTCTTCTAATAATGACTCAATCTCTTATGAAGGAACTGCAGCTGCTCATGTTACTCCAACACAAGCACTAGTATAAAGCCACATGGCAAAAAAAGCAGTTACCTGTTTCCAGAGGTTGAATCGTTCCTTCTAATGAAGGCTCTGAGTCTAAAAGTATATATAATTAACTTTATTCCAGAACACACTCAACTATTTTCAATCTTTACAAACACAAACACATCCAAGTAGCACAATCTAAACCACAAAACCATAACTGCCCAAGGCAGGATCAAATTTGCTGCCATGGACCTTTTTTTTTTTTTTTTTTTTTTTAAATCTCAGGCCTCATACACAGTCAAAAAAACAAAAGCCTTGAGGAGAAAGAAAGAAATCCAAACAGGGTAGATGCAAGTGAGTGATCAAAAAACTTCCTTTCTTTCAATGTATGTGCTAATAAAGAGATGATGATAATAACAATAATAAAGACTCTGAAGTGGCCTCGTATTAACAATGAGAGAAAACTCTCACTATGTAGTGGGATCTACCATATGCATTTTCTCCAGTGGTGGGGAAGAGACTTCATTCCAGAATCTTAAGAGTCCCTGACCTTAAGGTTAAAGATGCAAAGCATCATGTTTCTAAGCCACAACTTTTGTCCATGGGGGTGTTTCTCTCCTCCCACAGCTCTGCTATTCTGCCTTTAGTCATGGCAACTGTGACCAGGGAAGGAGAGCTGTGGTAGCACAGCCTTATTTAGTCCCATCTACTGCGTGGCCCCCAGTCATCATCCTGCATAGACAGATTAGTAAGAAATAGTGAGATACTTCACTCATGCAGTTATCAGAGAGCTGCAAAGAAACATGGCAACAGCAGGGCATCCTGATCTTGAGCCTCAGCTCGACACATCACCCCCAAATCCAACTCCCCATCATGGACAGCTGGATGAATGAGGGGGAGTCAGGACAAGATGCCACCTTGCACATCCAGGAAATAAACTCTGCTCATTCACAGCCTCCAAGGGCAATTTGTGTTGCTAGCCCGGATAATAAAGGGCAGCTTCAGGGAATAAGGCAGGCCCCATCACAGCCCCCAGGCAAGGAACTTTCAGATGAACATCAGGAGCAGCCCCTTGCCAAAGGCAGCCATTCAACACCTCTTTAACACTTCACAGTTCATCTCTGCAGCTAAATGCAGCATTGTTTCTGTCTTGCCTGTGAGGAATGGACTGAAAAAAATGCCTCTGCTTTCCCTCTAGGGAATGAAGGCTTTTCCAAATGGAAGACAAAGGGAAAGCGGGCTCAATCCTTTCCTTGTTCTGCAGAGCCTGTTCTGCAGCACTCGGCAGCAGGCATTTGCTACCAAACAGGCCTCAAGCCATGCCAACATCTTAACCCCAGTCAGCACAGTACAAGCACCCCTCATACTTTCCAGCATGAGCATATGGAGGAGTGTCAGGAAATAACCACAGGTGAACTGAATAAAACAGGCTGGAAGCAAGAGACTAAGTTCCCTTATTAAAATCCAATACTGCAGCCATCTGCAGGTGAATAAATAAACAAACAAATAAATAAATCTAAAGCATATTCCTGTATCAGTGCAGCTCTACAGCTGTTTTGTAAAGCAGATGCAAGAGTCAGGGACAGCAGCTAGATAAAATGAGTTGCATCCTCCGCCTCACCATTTCAAAAGGAATTATCTGCATAAAGATGACATATCCTAATAGACACAGGTAGGGTGTATAAACCACAGCTGGCTTTACTTGATTTCACAACCATCTGAATTTTGCTCTGAGAGGAATTTTAATATAGATCTACTCCACATCTTCTTAAGTTTTAAAAAAGAATGTGTGTTTAATCTTACAATTTTCAACACCCTCAAGAAATAAGCACCTCCACCTGTAGGTGTATCACAAGAAATAGTAATTTAACTTTCCTTCCACTACTAATGTTTTTCTTTTAATGTGACTCCCTTAACATGCCACACATCAGCTTACCCCAAGAGAATGTATTTGTACACTTACCACTCTTCTCTACGCTTTGTTCAGCATTAGCATATGTACGAAGAAACTCAGCAAAAGCCCCATCTTGCTTCAGCAACTCCTGGTAGGAGCCCATCTCAGATATTTCTCCATCAGACATTACTAGAATTGTATCCATTTGAGGCAGATAGTTGATTGCATGGGTTACCAATACCCGTGTCTAAATAGCAAAACAAACAAACAAATATTTTCCAGCATCTTAAATTAGCAAATACAATGGTTGAACTACTGCTCTTGCTGCTTGAATTTTGTGCATAATACAGAAATATTGTCTTGATTTTTCCATCAAAGAATTTTGAATTGCAGAACCCAGAGCACATGTCATTATAAAAATGCATTGTTTTATAAAAGTCCTCTAAAAGAAAAAAATCTCAGAAGGATCCTTTCATTTTTCAGACATTTGAAACAAAAGTCTGAATATGCAACTTGACAAATTTGGAATCATTTGAACTCAGCAAAGGAAAATAAATCTTTCCCTAGAGACATAATGACATACTTTGTTTTTCAGGATTCCTTTTGGCCCAATAACTTTTTCAAAAATATGTTTTCCAACATGAGCATCAACAGCTGATAAAGGATCGTCAAACAAATAGACATCTGCATTACAGTAAACTGCTCGAGCAAGACTGACTCGCTGTTTCTGTCCTCCAGACAAATTCACACCCTGGGGAAACAAGAAAATAATGATGCTTTATTTACAGCTGAAAAGAGACTTCTCACTACAGTTTGTGAAGGACATAGGTGGCTTATGGAAATTAGGGAAATTTCAGCATTGTATGAAACATCTCTCCATCACAAATAATTTCACTGCCACAATAGCACAAGCAATAAATCACAGTCAAAACCCTCTTGAAAGGAAGCACATAATATATTAAGTTTTCACTATCAGTGAGGGGCTAGTCAAAAAAAAGGTCTTTGCTAGTCTTGTAATTATCCCAGACTGACTTAACTCTACATTCAGAGGCTATTTTCATTCTCAGCTGTATTTCTGCAGTGCTGCCTCTAATTTAATAAACAGTGTTCATACTCTAGAATTTGACTGGTGGGCTGACCAGTAAGGAAGACAAAGCCACACCCTTTACTGAATCTGGGGATGTTAGTTGGCAGCTATACCCCACCTAGAAGTAGTCGGCAAAGAACGTATCTCTACATATTCCCCATTTTCTGGGAACATCAGCTTAGCAGAATGCCAAGAAGGCCACATGGTTAGGGGATGCCCGGTCCTGCTCCCACAGCAGAGCACCACCACTTCTACACAAGTTTCTAAATCCCATACCACACAACATTGTCAATGAAGGGTCAAGTTTGGGGGTGCTGGTTAGTTTTGTGGTTTGGTTTTTTGAGTTTGGGGAATCTTGGGGTTGGGTCAGAGCAGGGTGTGTTTGTTTGCTTGTTTTAAATGAAGCTGAAGTGTTTAGAAGATTCTTCCCGTTTCTGTTTTCTGCTCTACAACTGTGGTAACTTAAGAGACAAATAAAAACTGTTACTGCAAGATGCTTTTGCATTTGTAATTGAGAACAGGTTTCCTCTCCTTCGATGCTTAAAGGCAAGAAAAACATACGGTTCAAACTTGCCTCTTATTCTAGAGGGTTTCTATTATCAATGTTTTAAACTCAATGCAACTTTAAGACAAAGTAGAATAGAAATCATATGGCCTTGACTACAACCAATACCACTGTTAGGGTAGAGTATTTAAATACCTTTTCTCCTATTTCTGTTTTGTCTCCTGTAGGAAGAATCTCTATATCAGGCAGCAGTGCACAAGCCTCAATCACGCGCTTGTACCGGCTCTCATTCATCTCCCTTCCAAAGATAATGTTATCTTCCAGAGTCGCATTTTGGACCCAGGCTTGCTGAGGAACGTAGGCTACTGAGCCCTGAAAGAAAAATAAAGTTCTTTATTCACTACTTTGGACTAAAAGTCTGCGCACAAAGTCAAAGCACAGCAGGGCTTTGTGAGGCAGGCACTGCTAATCACCTCACAAACTGCCTATGGTCATTTCAAAATTGCACAAAGTAGTTCTTGGGCTACAGCCTGCTCCAAAATGTTATTTTTGTAATCCTCTCCAGAAGTGAGTGTAACAAAGCACGTTGGTGTAAAATAAAGGATTTCAAACAAAATACGGTTCTCTAACATAAACCTGGAGGAAACATTTGTTTAGAGAATGTCTACACAATTACCAAATGTCAAAATCATTCATTCTTTCACACCGTTATAATTTATGTTCTGCATAAAACAATTTCATCTGGAATGCAAGTGTTTAACAAATGCATCCCTGCCAAGAGATTTCTGCAGAAGTAGGGGAAATAATTTTTACAAAAAAGTCACTTCAAAGGAAGAGACTGAGATACTACAAAGTATTTTGCTTTGAAGATTAGTTCTGCCTTCTCTTTCTGTACAAATAATCAGTTATTCCGACCTCACTGGCTTTATTTTTCCAGAACAATTTTTGAGGTAACCAAATGTGCATTCTTTTAAATGGAACATATTTGTTTTGCTCTTAAAATAATTCTTTCCATACATTACAGCAGCAGCAAAATCTGAACCAAGAACTTTTAACTTATTTACCTACCTACTTCCAGGTCATTTTAACTGTGTGAGCTCTGTGAAACAATGAGGTCTAAGAAGGTATAAACTACAATAGCAGCTTTTCCCATGTTTGGGTATCTGAGTATACACTCCCTCCTTGTAATTCTCTGATGTGTAGGAACCAATACTGCTCCTTATCAGGCTGGAGTAAGTATAACAGAGTCTCCCCACTTCACACCTGGCTTCCAACAAGATTCACCAGAATACTTATCTTTGAGACCCATCATTCTGTCTATTTGGCTAAATCTGAAACTAACAGATTTTGAAGTTGTTGGGTCAAGGCTTAGCAGGCAATAACACAGAGTGCAGGGTAAGACATCTACATGGCTTGCTAGGAAGTCAGGCTAAAAAAAGCACATCCATTGGGAAGGCTGTCTCTTCTGCTCTTCATACCACTTGGAAATCTAGAATCCCTCTGGTAGTACCCACAAACAGCTGAACAATTCTTCAAACACATCACACCTTGACAACCACGTAGCCTTCCTTTTTGTCCATCTCCCCCAGTAATGCAGACAGCAACGAAGATTTTCCACAGCCAACTTGACCAACAATGGCTACCAAGGAGCCTTCAGGAACAGTGAAATTAATGCTGAAATAAAGGGCACATAATTCAGCCTTGCTTACTGGCATATCCCAGTAGTTAAAGAGTTCAATCAGTGTGAACACCCAGTGCAAATGCTAATACAGCAAGAAACTTCATCTGTTTAAAAATGCAAACCTCTCGTTCAGAAAGCGCCAAGCTCTATTGTACTTAGAACACAGCATCTTAACATGTAGCTAGTCAAAAGGGGAAGGAAAAGAGAAAAATAAACCAAACAACTATAACACAACATGTCCAATATTTTTCTCAAACGTTCTGAGACCATAAATGTAAATACCAACTGATGCTTCCCAAACAGCACCCCATCCCTAAGAATATGCAATTTAAGGCCCAGAAAAGAGCAGCCAAAATTAAGGAAGGGGACACAGGGAAGACAGCTTGTAGTTGCATAACCCCAGTTACTTCGTTAGTCATACCATGTGCAAGGTTCTTCACTGTTTCTCTCCAGAACAGGAGTAAAGGGTAGCTACAGTACAGCAAGAATAAGGTTTTAAAAGGAAAACTCTGAGGATATAGTGCAAACACGAGGGTCTAATCTGTCTGGGTCCTCTAGATGGAGCTCATCCCATCTGCAGCACATGGCAAGAGTCTAAAATCTAAGGATTTCTCTCCTCTCATTGTACTTCTTGCTACTCTCCTTTATGTATTCCATACATCTACATACTTTCTAAATTCCTCTAGTTCATGAAGCCCCTGGTTAAAAAAAAACCCAGAGAACAGATGTTGTTTGTTCTATTCCTTTAAGGCAACAAACTTCTGCATATAGATTTTTGTAATTCAGATTACTTACAATGCATCAAGCAGAACTAATTCTTACCTGTTCAGTGAAGGAGGATCGTTTTTGGCCCAGCTAAACGTTGCGTTCTTTACAACAATGCATCCTTCAGCTGACAAATAGAAAATTTGTATTTATAAAAGTGCCAATGCAAGCAGCTAAATTGTATGCTCTGGATCATACCACAGAAGTCAGTCTAAGCACACAGAGGCAGAGGTATAAAGCTACTTTTCGAGCAGAACAACCACCCACTGCTTACCAAAAACTTATATTCTGCTTTTGCTGAATTTATCAAGACAGCAGAGGTTCTGAGGTTACACTTAATCTGTAACCAGGAGGTACATGAATGTGAACAATACAAAGATCCTGACTTATTTGGCTCCATCCTCCTTTATCCAGCAACTCCACAGCTGCACTTCAAAATCAGTTCCAGAAGCTAGCAGACTCAATCTGACTTGGGCTTCATTCAATGGAAGCATCAGCTAAACTGTCAAACCTGTGTGTGAAGCCAAGTTACTACAAGAATGATTGGGTAGAATAAAGCAATTTACCCAATAAAATAGCTTTCACCAAATATACTGCTCAGAGAAATGTCCCATGGTGCTGGCACCTATAGGTTTTTATATCAACAATTCAAAATATACCACTCCCAGTTCAACCAAGTATGCAATAAATACTTATGCTAAGTAAATAGTGTGTAAGTACAACTGGACAAAAACCAAATCAACCCAATCAACACCAAAGCCCTACACTAAGGATTTGTCAACGTACTCATAGTTACCAGCTCAGAAAGGAAGAGAGATATTCCCAAAAGGAAGATGGAGAGGGGGGGAAAAGAAAAAAAAAAAAAAAAAAATCAAACCACAGCAAGATGACTGCTTACCACAAAGCCAAGTGACTAAAATGATACAGAGCTCGACTAACTGGGTGAAGCAGTGATGGGGATATTTCACTATCTTTGTAAAAGGGAAGTAAGAAAAATCATTTGGAAATTATTGATGTAGTTCAGGTCAAGTTTGTTTTGCAAGAAAAAGGGCTTTAGGTTTCCAGTAAGTCTGCCTTCAGGCTTACCTATCTCCTAAAGGGCTCTGTGTAAGTGGACCAGCAGCACCGCATACAACGGGAGTGACACTGGGAGTAATGCTCTTCCCACAAAACAGAAAGTAGAGGCATTTGCCAGGACTGGGACTTATCCTTTCTCCTTCAAGACTCCTGAAGTGTTACAATATATTTCTTCTCCAAAATGCTAGGCTTTGGCACAGCATTAATTATGATTCTGTTTACTGCCTACAAATTTCAAATGTCTACACTTAGAATAGTCTTAGAAGTAATTTTTAAAGTGACCACGTGTCTGAGAGCAACCATTCCATAGTTTGAACATAGGAATTGGGGAGAGGAAAAAAGTTACTCAAGAAAATGGTAGAAACTTCATATAATTTTCATTTTATAGACTCCCTTCTCTCCTTTCTTGCCAAAACTTATCAGTGAAATCCACCGAAATGCAGTACATTTGTTACAGGAAGCAAAAGAAACATTGTGAAGCCACACAAAACCTGCACACACTGATTTTCAACATGAAAAGAAACTCACCCTCTGTGATGGGACTCCTGATTATACTATCTGGATCTAACTCTTCATGAGATAGGAACACCCTAAGACGCTTCAAGGAGACACTGGCCTGCATGGGAAAGTGATGTAAAATTATCTTATACTCTGCTCATTACATTGAAGAGCTTGCTGTTTCATATCACATGTACATTACATCCTTACTATGCACTCCTAATCCTTCCTTAAATCTATTGCACAGTTTCTTGGATATTCTAACTCCCATTTTCCAAACCACAAGAAATATATTTGGTTTCAGGAACACCCACCCACCATAACTGGGACCGATGACTCTGCTCGCACAGCACTTAACACAAAGGAAACACAGAGCTTCCTTTCTGAGGTGACTGAAGTTCAGTGGACATTCCCTAAGCACAGGAATATAATCTTCCCTCCCCCTGGCTACTTCTGTGCAGAAAAACCTGTTAATGACTGAAATCTTACTTCTACTATGTTGCTGATAACCATAGGAAGCATGTTCAATGGAAACCTGAGGATGTTGAATAATGCTAGGGAAACAAATGCCTTCTGAGCATCCAAGATGTTATTCTTGTCTATTGTGACGTACACAGCAAATGTGGACAAGGCGACCTGAAATAAAGTGTAATAGTTACACAGTTAGGGTAACATTTTTTTTAAAGCCACTAACTCAGGAGTCACACAGTCTGACAACCAATCCGAAGTCTACAAATCAAAGAAACAGTAACGTTCTGGTAACTTCCTCATTCCTTCTGTTTTGCAAAACAAACATTTGATTAAAATCTATTGTTGTAAAAAGAAGTTGGCTCCTTTTAGAAAGCTGTGAAGTGCTCACTTACTGCACAAGGGGTGAAACCACAAATGTCCCAGGTTATTTGTGGTCATACTGCAGGAAAGGAATGATCAATAATCTTTCCTGCTGCTCTCTTTCAGTTTTAAGGCACTGTATATAGTTAGAAACAGCCCAGACCTAACCCACTTTCTATTTTGTAGAGACTACCACAACTCTAGATTTCCAGGTACAGCCGACTTTATCATGGACAGATTGTTTTCCAAGAACCTTGAAATGTTATTGCATTACATAGATGAAGTCTTATAGCACCTAAACAGTTTGCAACAGAAAAGCTTAATATTCACACTGAAAAGAAAAATTATGATTGCTGATAACAGTGGTTCAATGTAAGGTATAAAAGACCATTTTAAAAACCCCATATACACATTTATATTTTTTAATGTGTTGATTAAATTATAGTAAAATTATACTAAATAAAATCAAAAGTTGACCTTCAGATCTATTCTCTTCGTGGTGTTTTCTTCCGTGGTAACAACACTGATACCTCAGTATATCACAAGATCCAGCAACTCTTTCCCACAGACTGACACAAACCAAGAAATGAAGGTAGGCTAACCCTTTGCACTCCCCCTCCCACAAGACTTGAGGCAATTAGCTCAAATGCCTAAGGAACAGTCTTATCTGAGCACAGCATCCATTGGAGACATTAGTATTTCTGTTAGAATTCTGACGGCTGTGAAGACAGGCATTGTTCTTCATATGACAGCTGACTCAGCTGTGCCTGGTACAGTAGCTTGTTTGTACAATCCTTAGTTTGGACAGCCATATCCCAGGGAGAAAGGTCTCCCACAGAGATCAAAAGCAAGACAGGGTCCAAAGAATAATCTCACAAGCAGTACATCTGCACTCCTGCGTTACAAGCAATTAGTCTGAAATACACCCTTATCAGCACATGTAGCAGTAGGGGAGGTACTGCAAAGTAAATAGTTTCCTGACACCATTATTAAACAATGTTTTAAAGAGCCCTGGCCACGAAAACAAGAGGAGTACAGGAAATAAAAGAGTTTTGCATGTCAAAAGTGCTTTCAAGTAAGGACTTGCAAAAACTCTTTAATCTTAAATTCAGAACAATAATAAAACAAAAACCTGAGAAACAGGACGCTGAAAACAGCCTTGTACTTTGGGCTGTACAGATTCTGCCCCAGTGGCAACCTCCTAAGGTGTAGGACCGTTGCCACACATTCACAACTTGCGCTGGAACAGAGCTACTCATTAGGCAAATTTGTCTTCTCAGTCTCCACAGAGCAGCGTGAAGAAGTCCACCTGCAGAGTTTTATTTAGAAACTTCATTTAATTATGTGTTTATGCTAAAACCATCTCAGACTTCTTTTAGAAAAGCATTCACTGAAGAATGCAGCTGATGTTTCCTACCCAGGGCATTGCTGCTTCTGCCTTTCATCATGACCAAAACATAATGTAAACACTAAAAGTGCTTGTGGGGAAGGAATCTGAGACTGGAAAGTACACTTAAACACCTTCAACTGGAATAGCACATATTTTATCCTAATGTAGTCACGGCTTTTATTTGCTTCTGCAGACAAGATCAATGGCCCCTTGTTCTAATAGGGTCTGAAGCAATTTTGATGTGATCTCACTCTTCTCTCCCTTTTATTAGTTTAAATGTAAGCCAACCACAAACACAGTGTGGATGTTTCACATAGCAAGAATATTTATTTTTAAATAAGAATTTTAAGCAATCCCAGGCTATGCAATAGCTTTGCCTCTCTACATTGTTCTTAAACAGGTGCCAGGAGAACCCAGGGCAGAGGTACGCCTGGTGCACAATGTCCCGTTCAATCGAGGACTTTTATCTAAAAGCCTGCTATTCCCAGCAGGAACAGCTACCACCACCTGGAGGGTTCTGTGCACATTAACCTCTTCTAAATCTGACAGCACATTACATCTTAGGTTCTCAAAGAAAACAGTAGTGCCTTTTCATAGAGACATGGAGACAAAAGCATTTCATTTCCCACCACTGTGAAAGGCATTCTGACTCTGACTCCTGGACCTGCTTCTTGTGAACAAGGAAGAACTTGTGGAGGAAGTAAAGGTTGGAGGCTGTCTAGGGCACAGTGATCATGAGAGGATTGATTTTTCAATCCTTGGAGAAACAAGGAGAGGGGTTAACAAAACGGCTACCTTAGATTTCCAGAGGGTAAACGTTGACCTGTTCAGGAGGCTGATTGACAAAGTCCCTCAGGAGGCTGTCCTGAAGGATATAGGAGCTCAGGAAGGCTGGACATACTTCAAGAGAGAAGTCTGAAAGGCACAGGAGCAGGCTGTCCCCATGTGCCAAAAAACAAGTAGGCAGGGAAGGAGACTGGCCTGGCTAAATAGGGACCTTTGGCTGGACATCAAGAAGAAAAGGAGAATCTATGACTCTGGAACAGGGGACAGGTCTCTCATGAAGACTATTAGATTTAGTGAAGCTATGCAGGGAGAAAATTAGGAGAGCCAAAGCGCAGCCAGAGCTCAACCTAGCTACAGCTGTTAAGGATAATAAAAAATGTTTCTATAAATTCATTAACAACAAAAGGAGGGTTAGGGAAAATCTCCATCCTTTATTTGATGCAGAGGGAAACACAGTAACAAAGGATGAGGAAAAGGCTGAGGTGCTCAATGCCTACTTTGCCTCAGCCCTCAGCAGTGGAACTGGCTGTTCCCTGGACAACCAGCCTCATGAGCTAGGACACAGGGAGGGGAAACAGAATGAGGTCATCGCATTCAAAGAGGAAGCGGTCAGTGACCTACACCACTTGCACACACACAAGTCTATGAAACTGGATGGGTTACACCCAAGGGTGCTGAAAGAGCTGGCGGATGTGCTTGCCAAGCCACTTTCCATTATTTACCCAAAGTCCTGGCTAACTGGGAAGGTCCCAATGGACTGGAGGGTAGCAAATGTAACACCCATCTGCAAGAAAGGCAGAAAGGAGGATCTGGAAAATTATAGACCTGTCAGTCTGACCTCGGTACCAGGGAAGGTCATGGAGCAGATCACCTTGAGTGCCATTACAAGCCACATAGAGGACAATCAGGGGATCAGGCCCAGTCAGCATGGGTTTATGAAAGGCAAGTCCTGCCTGACAAACCTCATCTCCTTCTATAAACAAGATGGCCCGACTCTTGGACGAGGGAAAGGCTGTGGATATTGTCTAACTAGACTTCCAAAAAACATTTGACACTGTTTCTCATAGAATTTTCATAGAAAAATGGGCTGCTCATGGTCTGGATAAGCATACGATCTGCTGGATCAAGCACCGGCTGGCTGGCTGGGCCCAAAGAGTGGTAGTCAATGGAGTTAAATCCATCTGGTGGCCGGTCACAAGTGGTGTTCCTTAGGGCTCAGCGTTGGGACCATTTCTGTTTAACATCTTTATTGATGATCTTGATAAGGACATAGAGTGTATCATCAATAAATTTGCAGGTGACACCAAGTTAGGTGGCAGTGTTGATCTGCATGATAGGGAGGCTCTACAGAGAGACTTGGATAGATTGAATCAATGGACCAACGTTAATGGTATGAGCTTCAACAACCACCCCGTGCACTGCTATAGGCTTGGGGAAGTGTGGCTGGAAAGCTGTCTGGTAGAAAAGGACCTGAGGGTTCTAAATGACAAGCAGCTGAATATGAGCCAACAGTTTGCCCAGGTGGCCAAGAAAGCCCATGGCATCCTAGCTTGTATTAGAAATAGAGTGAGCAGCAGAAGTAGGGAGGTGAT
This sequence comes from Megaceryle maxima, assembly GCA_024605025.1. NCBI lineage: Eukaryota > Metazoa > Chordata > Aves > Coraciiformes > Cerylidae > Megaceryle > Megaceryle maxima. Next base: position 45,939 of record JANHGN010012293.1, on the reverse strand, counting down.
TTTCCTCCTGTACTCAGTACTGGTGAGGCCACACCTTGAGTATTGTGTCCAGTTTTGGGCACTTCAATACAAGAGAGATAGCAAGGTGCTGGAGCAAGTGCAGAAGAGGGCAACAAAGCTGATGATAGGCCTGGAGAATAAATCTTATGAAGAGTGATTGGAGGAGCTGGGACTGTTTAGTTTGAGGAACAGGAGACTTCATCACTCTCTACAACTACCTGAAAGGACATTGTAGAGAGGTTGGTGCTGGTCTCTTCTCACAGGTAATTAGTGATAGAACAAGAATTAATGGATTCAAGCTGCAACAGGGTAGGTTTAGACTGGACATCAGGGAAAAAAATTTTCAAAGAAAGAGTACTCAGACAATGGAATAGGCTGCCCAGCGAGGTGGTTGAGTCATCATCCCTGGATGTGTTTAAGGACTGATCAGATGTGGTGTTGAGGGACATGGTTTAGGGGTGAACTTTGTAGAGGAGGGTTAATGGTTGGACTTGATGATCCCAAGGGTCTTTTCCAACCTCAATGATTCTATGATTCTTCCACACTTTAAAAAACAAAATCAAAACATGTTCTTGAGCACTCCCTTGGAAAGCATGATCCCAAAAAGGAGAACAGACTTCTGGATTTGTTTCACTTACCAAAAAAGGAGCACAAACCCAAGTGAAGGTTGCCATTGCAGCAAGGTAAGCAGATTTTTTTAGGACTTTGAGTTCTTTCTGTCTGATCTCTAATACCTTCTCTCTGAAGGCTAATTCCCAAGCATAAAGTTTCAGAACTTTAATCCCATTGAGAATTTCATTCATCAGCTTAATTCTGTTGTCTTTGCTCTTCATTTGAGCCACCTAAAAACAACATTGCAAAAAGTAATTAGCAGAGTACAATACTTGGCAGAGCCACAGAGTTCTGAGCTTTGTATTTTGCAATGGCAAAATTTACCTCATTATCATCAAAAGCTTACTAGCTTCCCAAGCAGGAAATCTGAGATGCTATCTGAACAAACAAATATGCAGAATTAACAAGATGTTTTAAACCAATTAAAAGAATCCTTCATGCAACTAAAAATCTGAACAAAGATCACAACAGTTGTGGCACTGGTTTAAATGGGATAAGCCCTGCGTTGGGGAGCCCTGGTACTCAGGTTTATCCTAGGTAGCACATACAGTTAAAAAATAAGCCACTATAAACAAGCTTCAATGTGCAGTTTGCATCTAACCTCAGATCAAACTTGTGTTTGCTTTATTTTCAGCACTGTCAGTGGCTTTCTGATGATACGCGAAGGGAAAAGATTTCCATTAAGCCATAAGAAGAAAGTCCAATCTTCAGAAGTTTCCATCTTCAGGAAGTATTTTAATGTGCACAATGCAAAACTGAAACTGTGTTCTGACTCAGCACTAGGCAGAGCCCGTGCACTGCACCAGTACAGCTATCCCAGGCAGCTGTTCCCAGTGGCAGTGTGGCTGTAACAGGCTAGATAGCCCTATCTCTCCCATGTGAGAAATAAAATCCATAGTATATTTTGATTAATAAACATCTAGAGCTAAAAGGTTTAATTTAAATAAATAGTCTCCTCTGACATTTGGTAAATTCAGTTAATAGTGAAATCTGTACCAGAAAGCACATGGTAAGGGCTGTTGGAAGTAGTTTTGCAATAAAAAACCATGAGAATTTAGTTTACATTTACTCCTGTGCGTGCACTAAAGAACTGATACCCTCTTAAAAAAATTCAACAAGGGATTAAAATCAACTAACACTTCTCCCTCCTCATCACTCCCATGGTGGGGAAAAAAAAAGTAACAAACCCATGAAACAACAAAACGACAAAGAATAAGCCCCACGCCCAACCCCAACACTGCAATCCTGAAAATGTGACAATTTTACGCATTCAGGTTCGTTAGGCAGGCAGTAATTTACAGTTACACTTTGGTTCTTAGGCAGCAAGTTAAAAATTAAACTAATTCCAACCCAATCATCAGGCACTTCATGCAGCTGGCTAACCTGCCACCTTAGCCTTAACTACTGCAAAATTATGAGACCGTTACGCACAGATACACTGCAAGGTGAAAGATACACAGGTTTGATTATTCTGCATACACATCTGACCTTTCTTTCTTTTTCCTTTAAGGGATCAATAGAAGGAAAACTATTTTAAATGGTAAACCTCAGGAACAAGTCAAAGAACAGAATATGTTTCTTAAAAGCACTCTGTCACATATATAAAGGTTCTAACCTGATAGGTTTTTGTCTTCATTGCCATCACAGCGTTTATCGGAACCAGAAGGATCATGACAGCCACACCTGCCAGCACTGAAGGACCTAAATTCTGAAAAGCACTTAATTGTAAACATTTATTCAAACTCATTTTTAAAAATCTTGAGCCAATCCACTGCATATGCTACAGAAAAGCATTCTGAAATAGATTTTCAATCTCTTCTTCCCTTTCCAACAACAGCTTGGGGGAAGAGGAGGATTAAGTAGTGGCTTGAGTTGATAATTACAAGCTTTGAGTTTTGAAACAAACATAAATATATAGCCCCCATATAGAGAGGTATATAAACATACCTGTATCTCTCTCTATATATATATATATCTATACACACATACAGAGATCTGTCAATGTTTTCCAGTGTTTGCTGGTTTGTCTGTTCTTCTGAAGTGGAGACCCAAGCAGGGGGTGACTGACTTCTTGGGGAATTTCACTATCCTTCTGACAGTGAGAATCAAAAAGAGTCACATAGTGACTGTGTGGACTAGAACTAGCAAACATCTCATATGGTGACTGTGAGTGCAAAACCAAGACCCCTTTTCTTTACATCACATGAAAGTGAGATCCTATAGGTGCTGCATCCCCAAAAGTAGTAGCTCCCATCTGCATTCTCCGAGATACACTCAGCTGTGCAAATTAAGAACCTCCTGCCTTGCTTCTTGACAGCAGTGACAAAAGCAGCTCTGAATGGCTTCTAGACAAACAGCATTTTCTTCACAGTGCTGTAAACACTACTCTAGCAGTCAGAACAGCAGCTGTCTGTAGTCATGCCCATAGGAAGCAGCACAGGAAGTTACCAAAGCCATACCAGGAAGCTACACAGAATACTCACCTGCCACAGTAAGTACAGGGCTAATATCACCTGGAAAGGTGCAGACCAGATCATATTTATATAGGTAGCCAAGTCCATGAATCTCTGAGCATCCACAGACATCAGATTCACAATCTCTCCCACAGTAGAAGTCTTTCTAGCAGAATTTGTGATAACAAGTGCCTAGGTGCAAATTAAAAACAAAAAACAATCAAGGCAACTTGAAAGAAGATTTACTCGTATGCATTTTCTCCAGAGAATCCAACTGCTTTACAGACCTTCATCCTAAAAATAACAAGCACCCCTTTTCCTGCTTCATATTCTGTTTACTCTGCACATCTTACAAAATGCAAGTTGTATAGCTTGAAGCAAGCAGCTGGGTTTAAACTAATAAAGAATTAAAGGCAACAAGCAGCCTTTGGTGTTAGGTTTGGTGGTTTTATTGCTAGAGGGGCATTGTTTGCTTGTTTAATTTTTTAGTGTAAGAGTGAAATATTCACTCCTTGTTGCACATTTCTCTCCCAGAGCAATCAGTCCACAGCTTCCTAAAATGTTCCAGCTCATTCCAGAATGAGGTGCAAGTCCCAAATGAAGTTGTAAATGTAGATGCATATTAATTTCTGCATAAACTGAAGCACTTTCACATCCCTAGTCTCAATGAGACAAGGTTTCTTGTTTGGCAGTGGGAAAGAAGGTGCCTAAACTTTTAACTAGTAAATTAGAAAACTGCTCTATCTTAAAGGCTTTTCTTTATAAATTAGATACTCTCTTATTTCTAGTAAGAATTAGGAATCAGCCTACCAGAATTTCCTATCTACTTTAACTATTCAGACTTAAGCAATGCATTCGAACAGTCCCCGAGAGGTATTGGATAGTTAAACACCCACCTTTCGATAAATTACACCAACAATAGCCGTTTTGAGCCTCATGCCAGTTACAAAGCAAATATGAAAATACTGGTGAAGAATCAGTGTCTGAAGACAGGCACAAACAAACAGTAGCCCTGTATAAAAGTAGCCTTGCCAGTTCGGGGCAGTTTTGTTATTTACAAAGTTGATTAGCAATCTGTGGAGAGAGAAATTAATTAGTTCTCTTGATATAAGAAAATGTCAAGATTAAAACCTTAGATTGTTCCAAATGTTATATAGTTCATGCAAGCACAAAAACTAATGAACTTAAATAAAGCACCTAAGCAAATTTCTTAAGCTGGAGATTATTTTATGCTAGCAGACTCTAGAGCTACACCAAGTCATATCATAGTCCCTCCAACTAAAATACAACTTAGTTATTTTACTCCTCCTCACCTTAAAGCTGTACAACTTCCCCCTTAGCTCTCTGTACACTTCACATACTCTGACTTGTAGACCCACAGTCATTAGAGGTTAGAATTAAATGAACTTTCCTGCTATTGTTGATTATGTTCCTGCCTGGCCTTCCTAATGTTGGAAAGGAACATAAAAGTCAAATATTTAATGCATGATGTTATCATCTGAAAACCAAGGGACCAAAACAATCTGTGTGCATGGTGTCTAACTTGCATGACACCTCCTTCCCATTGAACCAGCTAAAGGCAAAGCAGCTTGGTGAGTGAAATAACACTGTTTTAAATTCTGACCACATACTTTTAATATAATAATGAAATATATATAGGTCTTACTTCAGAATTTCTGGGCCTGCAAACATCAGGAGATCATGTGCAGCTTTAAACAGGAAGCTCATGAGAAAATACGGTCCAAAGGTTTTATATAACACCTTAAATAAAGATGCTTCAGAGCTTTTCTGAGATGGTTTTATAATCAAAGCTTCAGCCTCTTCCGTCACATCACCATTTGAGTCGCTTGATTTTTGCTGCTTTTTGGGCGAGTATATCATGTTCAATGGTTGCCTGAAATAAAGAGCAGGTATATAATACAGCCTTTACATGAGCATAAAGCCAACTAAAAAATATACAGTATACAAGTGAGATGTTTATGAGCTGCTTATTGACCTTTTTAATAGTTAAACTGGGGTTTACTGTCAAACAAACATCATTTTAGTTATGCAACCATCGTGAATGAACTATGGGTTCAATGAATTGGCCATTCATAGATTGTCTTTGTAGGGATAGGTAACATTCCTGTTCAATCTGTCCTACAGGTCTGCCCTGGGGAATGAGGAATGGGACCATAACCTGTGTTAAACTTAAAAAGCAAAAGGACATCATTATTATTATTCCAGAGTGCTGAACTACCATCAAAACCTAGGCCTCACTGTACCACCGGAGTTAAAAGATTGCACTCAGATTTATGTCAAGCCACCCCCCACGGACTGAACTCATCCTTTTCATGTATCTGTCTTACGCTGAACTTCTGAGGGTAAAAGTTGTATGTAAAAATACCCTGTGTAAGCAAGCAATTTTCCTTCAATGAAAAGGTACTTCTGTTTACTGCAGTAAAGGATGATGAAAGCAGGATGGAAACTGCAGGCATGCAGTCTTTCTAATTTTAGTCATCTGGCTTAGATGCCCAGGCTCCCTATTATAGTCAAAGGAAAGAAATTTACTTCTCACTTTTATACCCTGAACTGCCCCCGAGGCTTCACTAAGTACAGAGGGAGCCCAAGCTCCTAAACTACGTGACTGAAGTTTGACTGTGCATAAACATTCCCTCCCCAGGTAAAACACACATCAAAAGTTAACAGTCAGCTTTGGACTATGGAAGACTGGGAAACTTGGTGCAGCTCTTCATAAAGAAGACAGACAACATTCTACTTGGTTCCTGTTCTATATACACTTAAGGACAAACACAGAGCTGCCTCTTGGGCCTTACAAAAGCAGGCTTGGTAACAGATGATAACAGAAGACAAACACCTTTAAGTAGGGGTAGAGCAACTTGAGCTTTTCAGCCTCCAGATCTTGGAAGAACTGCTATCCAGGATAATTGAACTTACCTCTTGGTCTTTGCCCACTCTTTTGCCCAGTTTCTAGCCAAACCTGGCACTATCTCCTCTGATTTGTCCTCTTTATTTAATGACCACAAATCTTTGGCTTCCAAAGGTCTCCGATAACCTTGAACCATCAACCTGTATTAGAAAGAAACACTAGAGATACACATGTGTGCATGTATGGCTTAAGACAGTGGTCATTACATTCAGCTCCAAGACAGAGCCAACTCTTCATAAAAATGCATGCAGGAGTAAGTACCTGTAGCAACACAGGTCCAGGTGCTACAAGAAACATCCTCCTGTCTTTACTGTGAGAATTAGACACCAAAACATCTAAGATTCCAGGATATGCCACTGATTTCAAACTTCAGGGCAAATAAAAGAAAGGGTAAAGTGATCTCATTTGAAAATCAGCCAGGCAATTAATATTCCCATGCCTACCAAATTTCAAACCATTATTAGCCTTTAATTTTGCAAAACAATTCCTTTCATCTAGCTTTCTGTTGGAACTCTGGCCAAGTACCAACCACAACTATACACCAATACTGTTTTACAAGTTTCTGTGTTTTAACCCACAAGAACATGTGTTGTGATCAAATCATACAGCATAATTAAAGCTAAGTTAATGAATAAAAAACCCTACTAGACAAAAAGAGCTAATGGTTTTGAATGCCTTAGTTTGCAAATACAGCAGATAATTTCCATCTTCTACTTCACTTTTTTTTTTTATTTCAGCAAACATTCTAAATATATACTGGCAAAATTTAAAGTTACAGAGACTTTACAAAGGAAGTAAAAAAGATTAATCAGATGGGGGGAGGGGAGTTAAAATCAACTTAATCTACCTGCAAAACAACCAACCACAACCACCAAAATTATTAATGCATCATTATTAGTGATTTAACTCAAAGCAGGATCCTAGAATGCCATCTAACATTAACTGGTGCATTATGCATCATCTCGATCTTACCCAGTGATCCACCAGAATGTGATTCTGGAAAGGAAAGAAGCACTGAACTCTGGACATGGATTCTACAGGAGAGAAAGATAAATCAGTCCACATACAAAGTGACAGATACGGGGCCAAAAGAAACAAAGCACAAAGAAAAAATGCTTTTGAAATTCCTTTTGTTTATAGTATTTTTTTCACATTACTAAACTTGTCATTTATGCTGTCGAGAGCTTGTTCAGAAAACACAAGCACAGCTTCAAAGCTGTCAGCAGACTAGACCACTGGGAGACAGAAATAGCAGGACTCCGTATCAACAATGCAACGAACAGTTGAGGGAACTTTTTAAGACAGTGCAGGCCAGACAACCTTTCAAGATTTGCATTTTACAATTCTTGCTTGTGTGACCTGGCTTCTCCACTAAGCTCTCTTGAAGTGTGTTGTAATCAAGCTACACGGAATAGACTCCTGCATTTCCTCCTCTGCACACAACTTTTTTTGCAGCTTTGTAGGGAACAGTAAGAGTATGAATGACACAGGTGCTTTTGTTGAAAGGGGTGAGAGTTCCACATTGCTAAAGTATTTAAATACTTGTAACAAAATGACTGCAAGCAAATCCAACGCCATTGCTTCATGAATAAAAAAGTTTTGAAACTTAGAGATGTCAAAAAAAAAAAAACCAACAACCAAACCCAAAAAGCAGTGGTGGTGGTGGTACTTCCAGCCTTCAGCTACCAACATTCCTGACAGACAGATTGCTGCTTCAGCAAATACAAGGAACACTTTCAACTTTAACAAAATGTAAATATATTCTGAACTTTACATAACATGCTGGTTTACTTTTTTCCTTTATACTTTTTTTGAATCTACTTGCAGATGGAAACTGTATATTCAAGAGTCCACTAGATCTTGTTCTACTAAAAACTGGACTTCATTTGCATAAAGCAAAAAAGTTCCAGTTACAAAAGCAACAGTTATTTCGCACCCCTCATTTCACACCTTCCTTCATCAGTCAGCACCACCTAACATCCACCAAACCAGAGTTACGTCTTGTAACAGAAACAGAGAACTGGGGTTCCTAACTTGGGGCACTTTAGATCCATGCCATATAGCTAGTACATACGATTAAAATCATATATAAAAAGATAATTTCTACATCCAGACCACCCTCTAACATTAATTGGTCAACTACAACAACAGTTTCATTTTTGCTCAACACAGAGAGCTAAATATGGAAATCAAATGTAGATTCTTCCCCACCTTCAATAGGAAGGGAATACACATCTTTGTGAGTTACTGCCTACTGAAATGGGATCACATGACTAGGAGGAAAGCATTCTGAACCAGTATTTCCCAGTGACTGCCAAAAGCACTACTGATTATAAATACATATGACTTAACCTTCAGGAATGCTACCCAGGAATGACTGTAACAGTATTTTTGTTCTTTCTCTTAAATGCAGTCCACCCTATTTTGCATATTATGGGCTTAATTTGCTACATCAGCAACTAAAGAGCAGAAAGAACACTCCACTGCAAACAGGTCAACAAGATTTGAGTTATCTGGCATGCAGTAGACTATGGCCCTATAACTCCCTGCACAGAATATTGTGCATGTGATACTCAGCACTCTCAACAGACTGAACACTTACAGGATCATTTACTGTTTCAGAAAACAAAGGTGGATGTTCTGGAAAACAACATAAGATGAGCTGCACAAGTATCAGGATGAAGTAAATGCAGAAAGTGACATAACGAAATGCATCCACTCCAGCACTCTGCAAATGAAGACAATATTCAAATTAAAAGGCTTGAGGAATTTCTTTAAAACATGTTACTATTAAATATAAACCAGCTCCTTACTGTAAATTCTGCAAACTACATAAATGTTACACTATGCACCCATGCACAAATTAAAGTCAGTATCTATTTTGGGAAAGGGAAGGTAAAGAGAGGGGGAAGAGATGATGAAATCATTTATTTTTAATCAATCACTGTCATAAACACACAAGTGAGAACTTCCTCTGTAGAGAAATTCTCTTTTAGACACAGTTTGTAACAGTACAGCATGCTCCAATTTGAAGTCAAGGAGGACAGGAGCAAGGACAGTTACACACTGGGTAGTGTGGATGTTTCAAAGTAAATTTGTTAATTAGTATGCACACAGAAAATAATAATTAGAAGAGCAGGATTTAGATTACAGTTTGTTGTGTTATGCTCAAATTCCAGATGTTCTGATTTTTTTAGACTGGGACTGACACAAAAAGAATAATCTGTAGAAATCAAAGCCCAGGGATGGAAGGACACATACCCCCACCCACCCACCAGTAAAAATTCCACTCCCAGCAGCTGAAGACAAAAATTGACAGAGTTCTCAAAGTTCAAAAAATGGCTTAAAGATTTAAAGAAAAAAAAAAAAAAAAAAAGTGATGCACCATTTTCAGGCAGCCACACAATTAATCTGCTATTTGATGTGGCCTTACTATAAGGCAGACTGACAGAAGAATATTTCACTTGTACACTTTCATTTTGCCTCAGTAGATGAGACCACATTATCATTAAACCAAGTGTTTCAGGAAATCCACTGTATAATCAACAGGAAGACGATGTAAACGCCCAGAACAGTTTCATGTCAAAGAAAACACACTTTTTATTGTACTCAAACAGGCATATCCCCTTTCTGGAACAGCTGTGAAAGTTTTCTTGGCAACTGTTGCTACAGTTAAGATCACTATAAAATTCACTGGCATTTCAAAACAAGAGCCACTAAATCTTGCTTGTTTTGCTTTTATAATCCAAGGAATGAAGGTATGCTGAATGGATCATTAACTGACCTGATTGCCATAATTAGCAAGCAACTACTCTATTCCTGCAGCATTTGGGATTATTTTCAACTGAAAGAGGCTAGCAATCACTTACCATATTTAAGGCGTGCAATATTTTGGATCTAAAAACCACTGTGGCACATGACAATGAGATGAGCCAGAAAATCATCATTACACCTGAAGACTGGACTCCTTTTATTCTTTCATATTGTATTAAAAATGTGGCAAGCAACTGTGGACAAAGAAGATAAAAATATACTCACAAAGTTTTTCAACACATTATACACATATACAAGGTACCATGTTAAAGTGTGCTGCTTTAACATTTCAAATCCATTTCAAGACATTCTAACACCCACAGATTAAGTGCAATTCCAAAATACATTTACACAGGAAATTCTCTGAAGCAGTAAGGATAAGAAGTGGACAAAAAAAAAAAAGGAAAGGAATACACATTACATAAAAGTAAGTGACACAAAAGTAGAGTCAAAAGTTGCTAGTCTTTTATTTCTTTACTTTTCTGGCTCTACATCACAAATCAGCATGCAATTATAGTGACACTATAACCTGTTCATTATTTCCTGACTAATTCTTCTTAACATAAAAAGATTTCTTTCCATTCAAGCCATGCCAAACAACACTGACCAAATATTACTCTATTTCTGTATTTTGTGTGCTTTCAGAGTTGTTTAGGAAGCTGGTACAACTTGGCAACCTCACCTGGCTGCTGCAACATGCATTTTCCATCAGCCTGGCAATTGCATTATTAAGTGACCACAAACTATTTAGCAGCTCTTGCACCTGTCAGTATGTTTCAGGGTTGTTGGGTGGTTTTTTGTTGTTGTTTTGGGGGTTCTTTGTTTGTTTTTTTTGGTAGGGGGGGTTGTTCTGGGGGGTTTTGTGTCTGTGTACATGGTTTTTTTCTTCTTGTTGTTCTTTGGTGTTTTGTTTTTTTGGTTTTTGCTGGGGGGTGGGAGGTTTTCCCTTTTTGTTATTGCTGATGGCTTGTTGTGTCCTGTCTGTCCCTATTTTGAGTATCATATTTAATCACTACCATTCCAAGTCTGTGATAACTGATAATAAAGGCATAGCAAGGCATTTTCCTTGAAACACAGGCTGCAGAGATACTGGTGTGAAAAGTACACAATACTTGCGCATCTAGGTAGAGTTAGCTGGGGACACCTATGTGCCTAGTGGCATTTAACACCTTCCACCTTGCCATCAAATGTAACAAAGAAAACATGCACTAAAGAATGTAACATGCATCTAATAAGATACTTAATGCAATGCCTTAGACATTAATCAGTTCTCTTGACTTGATTCCTCCACCTCATGCTTGAGGTGAGCTACTAAATGGTAGCTCAAGCCTACCAAAATAAGGCAAGACAACAAGCACTGGGGCTTGTGAGCTGACACACAACACACTGAGTACAGATGAGTTCAGTGTTTTGGGGTTGTTTTTTTTTTTCCCCCCCCCCTTTTTTTTTTTTATTAAAAACATTTCAGAGTCAATGTGTCACAGTTCAAGTGCAGATTAAGTCTGTAAGTAAAGATTGCAGTTTAAAGAATTACATCATTGTGCATAACTGAGCATTTCCAGGAGAATATATCACAAGCCTCAGTAGAAGCATTATAATATTAGAGTAACAATTTCAAACAAAGTGATGATTACATATAACCATTCTCTTCTAGCAACAGAGCTTAAGAGAAGTGTCTTACAACAAATAAATGGAGGGCACCTATATAACCATTACTTTTCAGTATGCAAACAATGAGCAATATTGACATTATCCATTCACTTTCTCTTATCTGGGGTGATCAGGAAACTGTCCCAGAGCCATTGAAGTTGCCTGTTGGTGGCTCCAATTTCAAACACTGATATGCATGTTATTGCTTAAAGCTTTGCATGAACAAAGGACAAAATAGAAGAACTTACCATTGTTATACCCAATACTGTAGGCCTAACAAGAAAAAATGGAGCTTGAAAAATATTTTGACTTCTTTCCCAGAAAGAGTAGAAAAGGTCTGCCCAGCAGACTATCCACAGTATTAAGCCCAAAGCCTGCAATACAAAAAGTGTATTTCATACATCAGTTCACACGGATCAGGCAGCACAATATATACATGAACACTAGGCATTGTGCGTTAGTGGAAGAGTCATCATCAGATCATTTCTTTTAGGCAATTCTGCAATATGCATGAAAGAATAACATGGCTCTACGTATTGGATCCCCACAAGAAGAAAAAAGTTCAGTAGTCTTTAGTACCATAAAATTCACTGTATTATGAAGCAGAAAGCTGCTGAATCTCACTCCTGACTAACAGACGGCAGAGTCACTCTCCAATATACCCTGCTATTATAGTCCTTCATAAAACCTTTTCCCCTGAGTACAATAAGTGAAAAGAAAACATTAAGTACCTATTTCACAATAGAGCTTGAACAGAACACCTGCAACAGCTCTAGAAACCTATGTTCTGTAACCTAAGAAGCTGACAAGATAAATTCTTGTTATTACTGAAATAAAGGCCTTGTTTTAAAAAAAAAGTCTTCTCCAACTGATGTTACAAAGGATTCGCGTGCTTTTTTGCTATGTCAGAATAAATTTCAGAACTGATAAAAAAGCAACAGAGACACATAAGGATTGGAAATCAAACAAGTAGAACAACTAAGTTACAGCTGAAGTGTGCACACAGGCCAATGTTGATGCTCAACAAAAACAGCATGCTAAAATACAGCTGAAAGTAGATTCAAACTTACTGAGAAGCCTAATAAGTTCTGATTTTGGAAAGTCACGTACCGTTTTGGCTTTGTTGAGGTTTGACATTTGTATGTATCCCCTGTCATGACGACGAAGGTATAGGAAGTACACTGGGAAGCAGACCCACAGATAAATGCAAGGAATCCAGACCAGGACTGTGTTCTGAAAGCACTGCGTGAAGTCTGGATTTTCTGTGTGCCATGTCAGATTCCAATCCTGGAGAGAAAAAAACAGATCAAGTTAAAGAAAAAGCAAAACCAGAAACTCAGTATTTTAAAAAAGGAGCCACTATCTGCCTTATTCTTTATATCTTTTTGTGTATTTATTAAAACTTGTATTAAGTTGGCTCCATTCTGCATCTGATTTTATTGCCCTTTTTGTAGTTCAGAAGTTTTAAACCTTCACAAGATGACATTGGTGTCACTTATGTGTTATGGTAGGTGTGTATAACCAACAAAACTGACTCAAATATAGTAACAGGACCTTTAACAGTATTGATCAAGGATTTCCACATTATCATCACAGAAAAACAACATGACAATACTGGATGTCTCCCATTATAACCAATATGCACCTATATATATGTATACACACACACACTCAGATATACCACATTCCCAAATTTCAGTGTGGAAACATTATCTGGCACACAGCAAAAACAAACACCACAAGACAACATCACTATTTGTAATGCAGTCTCACAGCTCCCAAGCTGTCTGCAGCAAACCCAGTTGAGACTTTCTGGTAATTCATAACAACAGGACATAGAACTAAGCAAAAGGCTCACCCCTTGCAGCCCATTTCTTACTCAGCAATAGGAAAATGTAAACCAACATAATTCCATGTTCTTCTATTTCCTTCAACACAATTCTCAAAAAAAAGATAAACCACCACACAATCAAACCAAAACTGGTACTGAGTAATAAAAATGTGATCACTATTTCCATTACTGGTACAAGGACAATGACAGGCTATTTAGTAAAATGAACTTTCATAGCATATTTATGATTGGCTTGAGTTAGGGAAATCTCTTGCAAGAAATTTTACCTCAAAATTACTAACTTTGCTGAAAATTTATCACAAGACGTTTCCTTTCAAGGGCTGTAGATATCTGTCTGACTCTCCAACAGAATAATGCAATACAGAGATACCACTTCTGCAGATGGACTGCAATACTCAACAGAACAAAGCATAGCTCACAGGCTTCTGTTCAAAAGCCACACAGCCAAGAGTAGCACTCCCATGTCCAAAGGCTTGTTAACTACTGTCATTTTCAGTTGCAAAGCATTTTTTCCACAGTTGCACAGCTTACATACAACTGCACAGAATACTAGTACCAGTACTGAGACATACTGACAGTCAGTAACCCTTTTCCTCTATAAAAGCCTGAGCAAGTTACAGAAATATGTGCTATTATCCACATTTTATAGATGAGGAAACAGAACCAAAAGGAGCTGTAGTGCCTGCCCCCTCTATTCCAACATCAAAGCTGGAAACAGATCCCACTGTTCAGAATCGACAGGCTTTGATCCTTATTTTTCCCCAGCTTCCACTGACTAAACAGTTTCAAACATAATTACAAAAAGAAGAAAACAGATCTAAAGAGAAACAGAAAATGGAACTTGCAAAAAATGTCATTTTGTGGCTACAGACACCATAGAGCACATTGCTCCTTGAATTTGACCACTCTGCATTAAGATGTTCTGTTGCTTTTAATAAAAAATAAAAATAAAAATAATTTAAAAAAAAATTTTTACAAAACCTTCTTTTGAGAATGTAATAAGTATTTTCCTTCCCCACTGCCCTCTCAGTTTCTGTCAGAATCTCAGACTTCTTTCTCAGTTAGATACAACAGGACACTCTGTTGGTATTTTTCTCCTCTAATTCCACAGCATTCTAAAAATTTTTCTCTCCATGTAATTTTTAATATGTCAAAAAAAAAAAAAAAACAAACCACACCACACCACCACACAACCCCAAACACACACAACCCACACAAACCCTCCAAACTTAATACAGCCAATTCAAGGAAAATAACACTGGTTGAGCATAAAAATGCCCAATTGTGTTTTTGTGTATCTGCACAGGAGTCACGTAAGTTGTTCATGACAAGGCAGCAGCTGTGAGACACTGTAAGCAAGCGACATGTTTATTAAAGCTTCCTGACTGCGTAACATCATCAGAAATTTCAGCTGAGTCATGCTTACATTTAGCCACTGCACAAACGTTTCTGCTCTGCTCCAGCACAACAGCCAAGGAAGTCTTATGACTCTGCAGAACAGTTTACAATTCACAAACTAAGATAGCTAACATGATTATACAAGTAAATTGACAGAATGCAATCAGCTTTACAAACAAACAAGAGCGTTGACATTTTACTGAGTATATTTTTTGAGTTTATGAACTACTTCAAGTTACTATCTCCTTTTTCAGTGTTTTTAAATGCTTGCCATAAAATGAATCAGGCAATTAACAGAAAGGCCAGTGCAGGTAATGCATGCCATGTGGCTGAATAAAAGAAACGAGTGCTGTGTGCACCACTGCTATGCATATTGTCTGAACATATGGTAATTCAGGGTTAAGAACAGAAAGTTGGGACAAATGGGCAGTTTAGGGTCGGATTACTGCTAGAATTTAAGAGCTACAGCAACATCAGCATCTCTCCTATCAAATTTTTCCAGGAATTGATCCAAAGGCTGTTGATATCAAATTGCAGTTTGCTTAGCTTAAATACACTATTCTTCTCTGTACAAGAGAAATAACTACACATGGGTGAGGTGCAGAAGCCCTTGCATTTTACATCCATCTCAGGTGACAAAAGCGTGCATGATGGTGGGATTTTTTATTTCTTGCTGCAGATTCCCTAGGTGCAACTCTCTCAGGTTATGTCTATACAAGGCAGTAGCACAGACAGGAACAGAGCTGTAGACTGAACTGAGTGAGCACTCAATGTCCTCCCAAGACATCTTTCCACTCAGGTTCACACAAGACAAGCTGCAGACTGACCAGACTGTCCATCAGCCACTGGAGCGTGTTTCCCAGTTAACCTCTGTTCAGAAGGCACTGAGGCCACTCTTGAGGGAACCAACAAGTAGGACAGGGACAGTCAGGAGGTCACATCAGAAGCAAGCTCCTGGTGCCCTCAGGGGTCAAAGTCAGGAGGAACTCAATCCACTGCAAAAGAAAGGCATACTCTAAATTCTGCAATGCAGGCTACCACAGCTTTATGTGGTTCAACTGTGGCTGGAAAACATGTCATTCTCATCATGAAACCATCACGTATTCATATTTAATCATAATGTTCAATGACACAAGTCTGGACTACTTCTGCCAGTTTAAAGTATGTATTTCTCCTTTGCTTTATATAATCTCAGTTTCAGTTTTATTTTTTCCACCACAAACCAAAATTCTTTACGGTTCAATGCAGAAACATTCACTGAAGCAGATCTCTGTATTTAACCAACATTAATTAACAAATTGATGAGATTTTTTTTTCTGACTCAACTTTTAGAAACACTGTTCTAGCAAGTTCTCTAAAACCCTAAACTGCCCAACTTTCACATCTCAAAGATGAACAATTTTCACTCTGACCGATCAACAAACTCTTCTACTTTGCAGGACAACATGACAGAGATCCAAGCATCCACTGAAAGCCTATGAAAACCAACAGCCTCTGGCCATGAAGGAGGAGGAGGAAAAAAGGGTCTATAGTTATTGGACTGCATAATCTGGAAGCAGCCTTTCATTTAAACTATGACTGCAGGAACCCACAGAAAAGTCAGCTTGATTCCTCTTCCTTTCTTAGTAGGTATCAGAAGAGATCTGTTGTTGATTTAGTTTTAGTCTAGTCCAGAAGAACCACACCTCAGATGTTAAATAGTTTCAGCTTGGGCTGGTTTTTGTTTGATTGGTTGGGTTTTTTCTTTTTAAAATTCCTGGACAGTTATCAAGTTTCTCAGAATAGTAAAGGGGGATTTTTAACTTTCTCTTATTATTCTCGGTTTTCTTTTTTATCACCAGCACTGTGGCTGAAAAAAATACCAGTCCACAGTTTTTGTGCCAAATAGCACAAACACATAACACATTCTCTTACGGCACAAAAAGGCTTCCGATCACATTTGGAGTGAAACCCTCTGTCTCCAAGAAGAACAGAAAAAAAATGCTTCACACTGCATGGAATCATGTGGATCTATTCACAGGTAACCACTTACTTAACAGTGCATAAACCTTAAGAGAATAAAGAGCTATATTCATTCCTGTCTAAAACTTCAGGAACAGGTGAGATAAAAACATTGGCAGTAGGACTGTAAAGAGAAAGTTAAAACACAAAAGATCAGATATTCTGCCTCTGCTGAGGCAAGGAAGATGCCAGGGAAGCTGCATGCCTCCACTGAGCCTGATATGAGGAATAACTGCATTTGACACTGGACAGGTCTCCTGGCAGCCAGGAAAGGCTGTTAAGTGAGCAGCCAGCAGTTGCCTGTTCTCACATCAATAATCCTACTTGACCCACAGCACATTTAAAAATTCTGGCTGGTAGAAATGGAGAGACCAAAATCGCTCAGTTTCATGCCTGCTGTGTGCAAGTGTGCTAGAGATGCAGGCTGACAGCCACACTTAAATCCACCTGCATGAACAAGCTGGGACTGAGAAATGACTTAAACATTACCACACACCTACATAAAAAATGAAATTACCAAACCACACTGGAATCTTAATATCACAGTCAACACTTACTCCTTCAAGTGGAGGAGTTTGGCACTGACATCGGTGTGTACCCACTACTTTGACATCGCCCACAGAAGAACCAAGATACAATTTCTCCATCTAATTTTCCTAACATCAAAAAACTTTTTTTTCATTTAATGCAATGCTTACATTTACTAGAATGCAAATAATTAGCTCTGTCAGGCATTAACACTGTAATTGCAGGTGACAACTCGCATTATAATTGTATTATCACTTTCTCATTAATACAGGAAGTCTCACGATCTGGCAGCTCTAGATACCATATAAAAAAATTCCCTAGTATAACACCTATAAACCCATGAGCTGACTCAATCATTCTGCCTCAGATCTCATGAGACTATCAGCCTTTAGCCTATGCTATCTAGGACAGCAAATTTCCTGCCTGCCCCTCCCCAGATCGGAGATTTGCCTGATCTGGCTGTGCCTACAGTCTCAGAAGAGCTACCAGTATGAGTGGACAAAGGACGAGGGGTGCAGAAAAGGACCTCTTCCTTTAAGGCTGCTTTAAAGGAACTGTGACCTTGCTCTAAGTCCCCGATACCACCATTCTCCACCAAAACCAACAGTAAAAACTGTGACACTGTTGACCACATTAAAAATTAAGGAAAACAAGTAACTATAAAGTGATCCAGATTTTGCAATAGGTTAAAAGATTTGTTTTCAAGCAATGAACTTAAAAGAGGTCTCACCAAAGTTACTCAGCTTGCCAGGTATGTTTTATTCAATTTAGCTTAAGAAATTTTGACAAAAGACCGAAATGATGCTTTCAACATAACATATAGTGTCTTTGTCTATCACTCACATTTTGGAGTCAGATCATGAAAGGAGCTGAAGCTCACCGTTTCTCTAAGAACATATTTAGAACAGAGCCTACAACAAGTGCAATCATACACAATCTTCACCAGCATAACATTGTCCCACTGTCCCTCTTGTGCTTACTGTTCAAGTTAAATCACAAAAGGTGACAGGTTGATAGAACAACCAACAGATATCCATACAAGAAAAATAGTCTAGAAAAAAAAGGAAAAAAAAAAAAAAAAAGAAAAAAACCACACCACCAACCAAACAAAACACAGAAGAAACACCCACACCAGCAGTTCTCCTGTCTGCTCAAGAGAAACAACCAGCAGACAGTAACAAGATCTAAAACAGCGGCAAACAAGGCACTAAATGACAAATACGACACTACAAGCAACCATCACAAACTTCCTATTTACATGTTTATAAGTCCTTTAAAAATACTAAGCATATTATATTGAAATTATTTTGGAAATACAGAACTTGCACTAAAGGATCCAATGGCTCTAGAATCAATTCCAGATGAAGTAGCATAATATACAAGGACAAACATACCCTTTCCACCTTAGCTGACGTTTATTTCCTCTAGCTTTTTTTCTTAATAAACAGGAAGTCACCCAAAATGCAGATCTCTCCCGAGACACAGTGTAGTTGTTATTGCAAGTGAAGGCAGTGAAGAATGTAAAATGGTACCTTTGTTGTAATTCACACAATGGGAGCTCACACTGCATTTAAATAAAGCTTTCAACACATTGGCAATTCCTTTGAAGACTTAACACTAACTACATGAAATTAAAGGTTTACTGCTTTATTGCACCATCTAAGGGTCAAGTCTGCAAATATGAAGTAGAAGACAAAATTTAAAATACTGATTTTACAATAGTACCTTTCCAACAGCTACTTCCTGTGCTTAATGAAAGACAGCCAGGAGCAGGTTTTTAATTTTAGAACACCCAAAACCAGGATTCTACTAAACAGTGAAACCCACATAACCAAATACTTGACCTTACTGCCAGACCTCCAGAGACTCTAAAAACTCCTTCTGCAAGCAGAAATGATGGCACTATGCTCTTGCACAGAACTATACCATTTACCATGACCAATGGAACAAATTAACAGAGTGTGCCAGACTGATGATTTGGGAAGAGACTTTAGGACTTCCCTTCATGGTCACATGTGAGGATAGATGCTCATATCCCTGCAAAGTTCTCAGACATTTCCTTAGGCAAATAACAGCCCATCTAGATCAAGAAGGTTCTGCCTTTTTGTTCTTCTACTGCCACAAAGGTAAAATAAGAAATGTTAATGGTAATTACCACATTGGGATGTAAGAATTAGATTCAGATCTCCAACTCTCGTGGAGATTACATTCAGCCAGAGGAGAGAAGAAAAAAAAAAAAAAAAACCAAACAACATACTTGGGGGGGCTTATGGGAAGATTATTGCTACAGAAAAACTAAACATACCATGCAATTAAGGATCTTCTCTTCTTACTTGACACTAGAGTCTTGGGCAGGGTCTGAGGGGTGTTGGCCAAACATCGAGAACACACGACATTTCTCCTCATAAAATCACGAATGGAACAAAACCACTACTACTAAATCCGAAGTTCATTAGTTCAAATGCTAGTAGTAGTCAGGGAAGCAAGGAACAAATAACATTTTAGCAAAAGTTCAAAAAATAACAGGTGTCCAATTAAGATTTTTGATGTGTAGAAGTCTTGTGTCTGAATAAAAAGCCTTAAATCATTCAGAAACAAGCCTTCTAGCCCAGCCTCCCAAAATAACACATTCAGTTGGAGACCTCTGAGGGGGAAATAGAACATGCCCCCTTCTTTTTCCTTTGTTTCAAAGCAATTCTGAAGCTTTATTCTTACAGGCTCTTAATATTGTCACAAGCCAGGACTGTTAGGGCAAAAGGGGGGATATTAAATAAATAATAAACACACACACGGCATTAATCATTTACGTAAAAGAAAATTTGGAGGAAAAAATATCAGTAAGTTTTTCAAGTGATAGGGAAATTCCCTTAATTTCTTGTAATGTTTTCTATTAGAAATAGTTTAGCAAGACAGGGTTCTTAACATAATCATAGAATAGTTGTAAGGGACCTCTGGAGATCATCAAGGCCAACCCCCCCTGCCTAAAGCAGATCAGTGCAGATTTGACTTGTTAACCAAGAAAAAGCCTCTACCTTCCAATACCTGGTCCTGAATTTAAATCAGGTGTCTGCACCTCCTTGTCCAAAACCCAAACTTTGGTATTTCCTAATGTTTACAAAGAATTCAAATCCTCTGTTACAGACAGCACTCCATCAGCTGAAATTGTGTGTAAAATGACAAGGCGGGGGAGGGGGGTGGGGGGGAGCACACTTTTTGCCTTTGTTTCCCTTCAGCCTGAAGTGAGAAGCTGGTGCTAACAAGTTGCCAGAGAAAGAAGCACCTGCAGCTGTGGAATTTATGAGAGTGGATCTTTGTAATCCAAGAAGCTAAAAGCCACCAAACTGTGCCTATTTATTGTGTCAGGGGAACATGAACCAGATGATATCAGCACTTGCAAAATTAAAACATTTAGCCTCTTTCTACAGAGGTAGCATTTCTGAACTTTGCCATGTCTGAGAGTATCAAGAGATAACATTTGACCACATGATAAAAAAATATTTAACATTGACAGTTTCAGAATCAAAAGGAAGGTTTTTACCCCTCTATGAACCTTTTTCACTGAAACCTCTGTTACTTAAAAAGATACAGGAAAAAGAGTCTTGCTCTAATCTCCTTTTTGCACCTAAAACAGGGCTTTTGCTTAATAATGCAACAGCCTGGATATTAAAGTCAAATCACTGTGATAAGTTTGATTACACCTGGGTAATAATCTTACAAAAGGGACTATGGTAACAGCTTAAGTTGGGATAAATTGTATCTGAAGCTACCACAGATGCAAACAGAAAACAGTAATGCATAGAATTCTGAATCTATTAATAAAGTAAGCAAAAGGTCAGTACCCAGCAGTAGGCTTTTTAGAGAGGTGACCCAGAATGACTTCTGTGCAACCTGGGTTAACCTTCACTTAGTCCCAGTATAGCACAGTGCTTCAATGTAAACTGCATTGCAATTGCACGGAACAGCACACATTATTTAGGTCTTTTTTCCTCACTTAGCTTTTCTGAACGACCTTGACCTGGCAGTTGTAGAATGACAGGTCATCTCTTAAGAAAATCCCCACAAATAACAGAATATCAGGCTTTATTTTCCTGTGTTTCTCCTAAACCGATCTATTCTGGATCAAGAGAGCTAAGTTTAAGTTCCAATATAAGTTTAACTTCAATGCAAATTTAGATTCTTGTTCATATGATCAATAAAAATGTTTTACAGGTTTAGATAAGAGAAAGCTGACAAATGAGCCTCTGACCTTCATTGCTAAAAAAAAACCCCAGTAACTTCTATCAAGCTCACTCAGCACCCCTCTCACAGTACCTCAAACTCCCTCCCTAGCTCTGCCACACACAGAAGCAGCACTAAAGACACATTTTACAGTGCAAAAAGCTTCAGGGTTCTGAGATAGATGCTAATTTACTGCTTATCTAATACATGAAAGCATAAGCCATAGAACTTCAGAACATTAAATTACTCCTTAGATAAAAACTCTGGTTTTCTTTCAGAAGTCTTAATTCAGGAGAACTACCAGTATCCCAGGATCCTCATAAACCATGTAAGCATAGCAGGTGTTCACATCACACAGTATCACTTCACAAGTGAGAGCTAATCATAATTTTATTTTTTTTTTCCCCCCTAATAAAATCCTATCAAACCACATTATAGCCTTAGAAGACCCTAACATCTGCAAACAGCTGAGAGGTTGGTGGATCTCCCCTGGCTACAACATCAAACCACATACAGAACAAAGGCTTTGGACAAACACTGAAGAAAATACATTTCTTAAGGCAGACAAAACATGCCTGAAAGACTCAGAACTCAGCACAATAGCAAGGAAAGTAAGAGCCAATCTGGTCCCTGAATTTTGTGCGCAAGGCTCTGCCTCATCTTTTCTTACCCATTTTGTTTACCTCCTGTAGTTTAGTCACACATGAAGAACTGCTAAACCTAGAACAGTGTTTTGATGAAACTGCTGTACTGACAGAGAAGAGGCTCCACAAAAGCTTTCTGCACCAACGGG
Source organism: Megaceryle maxima (assembly GCA_024605025.1). Taxonomy (NCBI): domain Eukaryota; kingdom Metazoa; phylum Chordata; class Aves; order Coraciiformes; family Cerylidae; genus Megaceryle; species Megaceryle maxima. The sequence continues at coordinate 23,692 of JANHGN010012293.1, read as the reverse complement.
AAAGAAATTGGTTTACACAGGCAGACACAGCTTTAATCATTACAGGACTCTAGTTTTCAAAACGAAACAGGAGATGAAAACTTGCTTTTCTCCTAGAAGTGAATGGAATTACTTGCTTTCAATCCTTCCTCAACATCAAAAGCTCAACTAGAAAAATATTGAAAAAAAAATTTTTACTAAGTTCCTACTGCGATAAAGAAGATTTAGAGTTAGCTTCTATCTAAATTAATTTGATAAACCTCAATGTCTTTGCCTGTGAAGGACACAATTAGGAGTTTATGTAACTAGAGGATACTTCTCTCGCATTCTCTTAAGTATAAGCAAAAACCTCAAAAGTTTCAGATCCTATTTGAGTTATAAATACCTCCTAATGAATGAGTATCTGAGACCTCCTGTAAAACCTGGCAGAGATCTTGGGGAAGAATTGCTTAATGTGAACTCACTTTTTCTTTCATATGTCCTGCTCCTTTTTCATAAAAGCCCTATTGGGGTTAGCACCAAAAACTCAGTGTTAGAAAAACTCTTAACTTCTTCCTTCAACAATTTCCAACATGAAAATGACTTCTCTAAATGTGATAGGGCATAGTCTGCAGTATCTCTTAAAACTGAAACTAACAAAATCTTATTCAAGAGAAAGGAAAACCAGCAGACTATTTCAAAACGTAACTGCACTGAGATCACCAATCATGGCAGTGTGCATATAGCTGGGTCAGCAGGCCAAAGGGGACAGTAAGTTCTGCATCTGCCTTGACACTTCTGCTGACCCAGAGTGACACAGTTTCTCACCCTGCTTTACCTTTGTTTTGGATTTTTGCATGCTGATATTGAAGCAAGGCAGAGTGCACTCATGCACTAGCGATAACCTAGGCAAAGCTATCTCAGCATGTCAGCTCATAAGAAAGTTTTTCAGTTTAAACAGGCCCTTAAAGTCACTGAACTGAAATGCAAGTAAAGTGTTACCCCTAGTGCATTAGGATTTTTTTTAAAGCTTTTAGCATCATCAACAACTAATAGAAAACAGTAACTTTATCTTATACAGCTGTACCTTTCTTTACATTATGGATGGGATACTCATTCTGAGATATTCAGTGGTGCTAGAGAAAGCAAGGATGAAACAGTATTCTTCCAAAAAGGAAGTCTGGTTCAAAAGAAGCAAGAAACACCGAAGCTTTGTAAGCAAATCTGGCTGCAGTGAAGATGATATGCTGCGGGGGGGGGGGCACAGAGATAGGTTAACCAGGGTGCGGTGAGTGACTGAGCAAAGATGATACCAAACTTACTTGGGCTATTGACCTTTCAGACTAAGTATTAAATAAAACCAATCTGTTCAATTCTTAGACAAGAACTTACAACAATAACATTCCTTGGGTGTGCAAACAAGAAAAATCCTGGCCAGCAAAGCTTAAGAAGATTAGCATACAGTCTTTAAGGGTCCATTAGGTCCTTTCAACATGCAAACTCTCCCCCACACTTTAAAACTGAGTTGCCCCAAACTCAGCACCACCCTTGACAGAAAACACATCTCTTCCTTAGTGCAGAGTTTGCCAGTACTAGGAAATCTCACTGCACTAGTGGGAAATCTCACTGCACTAGTGGGAAATCTCACTGCACTAGTGGGAAATCTCACTGCACTAGTGGGAAATCTCCACTAGCAAGGCTTCAGCACCAACCAAAACAGCTGATGGGGCCTTACAAAGATTCACCACAAGATTGCAGTAACACGTGCCACCGGGTATCTAGCTATCACCCAGCTCTGAGAAGAACAGTGCAGTTCACAAGACCATGATCAGCACACACACAAGTGGTATGTAGAAGCCCAGTGAAATGATGCATATACATAGGCATTTTCTGAAAATCCATTACAACTTCAGCTTCAAATAATAGCAACAATGGAAACACCAGAAAACGAAGCAGAGTATCATGAGCACCAAAACTAGCATTACTACCTGCTCCACTACTGGGAACAACGCAACAACAAAGTGGATACAGAGTGCTGTTTATGAGGACAAGTTCAGTGAGGAATATTTTCCAAACGCATCCTACACCAACTGGAACACACAATCAGTCTTTTGCAAGATCAGAAGAATCCAGAAATCAACCAGCCACACCCACAGGATCTTTAGCTGGAAGAAATGAAAGGAAAACTCCACGTGATTTGGAGAAGGATGACAAATCACAAAACCTTCTATATCATTGGGAACCAATGCAACTAATGAAAAGAATATATAGACTAGTTATGACACATCACAATTATCAGAAATGGCTGTAGTATATACAATAATTGTGTTTTCATAATATAAAAAAAAATCTGCCATCAGAAATCCTATATAAACAAGTTGTTTCCAACATCATCAGCATAGTTCTTGCTACTACATGTTTCAATTCCACAGTTCAAAAAACTGGCACTTTTTTGCGAAGCTACTAGCCTTTCAAGTAATTTTTTCCATAAACTGAATTCTGAAACATGCATTCTCTAAAGCTCTTCAAATAAAAGGTCACATTCTAGGAGGGGACACACACACCCCCACATTTGATAATTTATCCAGCTTTGAGAACCGTGAAAATTAGCTGAAAATAGATAAGAACATAAGCAATATAACAGCAGGTTAAGTGTCACTTTCGATCAGCTGGAGAAGCTAAATCTCTTAAAGTCTTAATGATTTTTCAAGTGTCCTCTGAATAGTATCTTAATGGTTCTCGAGACAAATAATGCAGTGGTATCCATCGAGACATCCAATTTTTTTTGTTACTAGTAGGGCAGCTCGCTAGCTCAATACTATTTGGCAAATATCCTACGAATACATGAGAAGTTCTTCAAACAGCCTAAGAAAATGCACTTACCCCACTTTGCCTTCAATAGCTCACAACCCATTATTTTCTTAACTTCTAGCTTTGTCTCCTCCCTTCCTCCACACAACCTCCTTCTCCATACAACCTGTTACGTCCTCAGGGATTTTCATTGCCCTCCCAGGGGCCTCACTGCTGCACCGGCGAGCCTCTGCAGAAGAGCCCCGTGTCTCTACCGAGCAAGACCCTACAACCTTTCCACAGCACTCACCTTTGCATAGCTGTTTCTCAGTTCACCCACAGCGGGCTGCGCTCACCACTCTTCGTTAAGGAGAGCGAAAAATATTGCTATGCAAACACGCGATACAGCTGCTCACCTGCAGAAAGCTTATCCCTGGCCTCCTTCACAGGACAGCACACCGCTCTTCGGTGCGTTGGCAGCAGCCACCGCTACTGTTACTACCCGCACAGCCCTAGTAATGCAGAGGCTGCTCCGTCCTCGAGAACTCGTTTCCAGTCTCCCCGTCAAGCACTTGCCCGCCAGTTCCCCCCTCCGAGCACTTCCCTGCCGGAAGCCCCGCACACGAGGCACGCCGGCTCCCGCTCCGCGACCCTGGCGCGGGGACATCGCAGCCAGACGGAGACCGCCGAGCCCCCGGCCGGGGCCCGGCCGCTCCGCTGCTCTCGCCGCACGCGGTCCGCGGGGCAGGCGCACGTCCGGGGCGCGCCGCAGCCCCCCGCCCAAGGTGAGCGCCGGCACGGGAGGATCCCGCTCCCCCATCGCTCGGCGTGACCCCTCCTCGGGCTCCGCCCGGAGCCGGCGGCCCGCGACCATCCCCGTCCCACCCGGCTCCCCGCCATCCCTCAAGTGGCGGCACTGGAGGCTGCCGCCGAGCCGAGCTGCCGCCGAGCCGAGCCGCCGCTGCCCCAGATGCCTCCGCTTACCCAGAAGAGATCGTAGGCGTCCGCGCTGCAGAAGCTCTCGATCCCCATGGGGCGCGGCGAGGCGGCCGCGGGTTCCCGCGGTAGCGCTGCGCTTCCCCCTCCTTACCCCTCCGTGCCCGGGCGGCGGCGGGCGGAGACGGGCCGGCAACGCCAGCACGGCGCCCCGATTGGCTCCGCGGTCACGGGGATGCCGAGCCCGGTGGCGCCGCCGCCCGCACTGCGCAGCCCCGCCTCGACAGGGGCGGGGGCAGGCGACGCGGCTCACCCCAGGCTCCCCCGGAGGCGGCAGCGGCGGCCCATCGCCTCCTCACGAGCGGCGGCTCGCGACCCGACCCGGGGCGCAGGATGGGCCCAGGAGGCTGCGAACTGGGCCAGAGCCCCACGCGTGCCTTTGTTCAACACAGAGACCCCCTCCCCAGCGGCCCCGTCAGCATAAGCGGGGCGGAAGCATTGTGTCCCCCCGGCTCACCTCCGCCTCGCCTCCTTGCCCGGGTCAGCTGCCCCCATAACATCCCGCCCGCTCCTCCGGCCGCGGAACGCACCTGCCCGCCGGGCTCTGACAGAGCCACCGGCGTGCATCACGGCATCGCCCTCCCCGTGACATTGCTCCAGCCCCTGGGCACCGGGACCCCATGCAGGCCCGACGGAGAGGCGCCCGCAGTGCCCTGCTGGCACCCGAGCCCGCGGGACGGAGCCAAGGCACCGTCCCCGGGGAAGGGCACAGTGAAAGCCTGTCCTCACCTGCAAATAGTTCACTTTTCAACATGAACCAGTTAAACTGGTTTCAAAGCCCTGACCTATTTCAAGTTCACTTAGCATGAACTGAACCAAAGTAACTTCATCTGTAACCAAGTTTGCACCACATTATGTATTGGTTGAAATAACTGCACAGCCCCTGTGGTTGCATTACAGCGTGTCTCAAGGTGCACTCTTCACATCCTGTTTAAAATGCATCGGTTAAACCCACAGACAGCACCACTGCTCAGCTGACTACCCAAAGTACTAGAACAGAACAGCTGGAGTATGGATGGCACATATGTAGGAATGGCATCCTACACTGCAGGAAAGCACAGCGTGGTTACATACAGCGCCAGCTGAAAGCTTTAATCACACAAGGTACATAAAGAACCTCAACTTCAAATGTTCTTTTGCATCCAGAGCAATTACAGTACCAAAGCTGTTAGAAGAGAGACAGGTCTCATTTGTCTAATGTGGAACTAGAAAGCAAGGATCACACAGAGGAAAAAAGCGTATCACAGATTGCTCCTTCACTCACCTGCACGCCTTCACCGCAGTTTCAGAGCTGTGCTGGTGGCCAGCTGTGGCCAGACTGCCCACCCGACTGCGGCATTTCTGGTCTGTCCCTCCAACTCTCAGTCCCAAGGGTGTCAGATAGAGGAGCAGCAGAGTTCAGCCCACATTGAGGTCACATACGCCTTGAACGGAGCAGAATCAACACTGAAAGATCAAAGCGGGTGTCGGTTTTGTGTCAGTTTTAACCAATACTTTAGTTCATAACATGTTAAAATCTTTATAGCATTGCAAGAGAACAGCTGAATGTTGAAGTCTGATTCTCATTTTTATTAAGAGTATTTCCATCCTGGTTTGTGTACTCTCTACATTCATCTTAAAATCATATGAAATACCTTGGTGTTTTGTTTTTTGACATCTCAGTGCTCACTGCAACTCTCGATTAAAAAGTTACATCACAGTCTCCAATGCCTGTCACCCTACCATCCCTCAGTCCTAAGAAATACAGTTTTGATTTTTCTCCTGTCCTCTCTGCAGCACATACAAATGATAACTGACAATTAATACAAGCTATCTCATAGTTTTCTTTTTTAATAGCATTATTAATAAAATAGTAAGCCAGGAGAAAAAGAGCTAAATAGATACTACAATCTTTAAGAAGTATTTTTTTTACATATACTGTGTGCAATAATAATATAATCTTATAGCTGAAATGATACAGCAGAAAATTATTTAGGATATGGAGATCACATGCAGGGATTGTCCCAAACAAGAAGACAGTAAATAAGCATGAAGTCAGGAGGGTGAAGAAATATACTTTTTTACCCACAAATGTTTTTGTCCTGATCCTATCATATGCTAAAAGACTAACAAAACTTAAGGTACATTTTCAGGATTCAGACTTTTCAATTACTTCAATACAATACTTTTTTTTCTAGCCTCAGACCTTCCCTGTACAAATGGCCATGCACCAGGTGAATGATGCTTCTCATCAAATGAAGCTACTTGAATCTGCACCTCATATTAGTTCCCTTCCATTTAATTTCATCGTCTTCCCTTAGAAACTAAGCAACAGCAGCAACAACAACAAAGATGTAGACATAGAGCAGTCAAAATGCAGAGTAGATAAATGTGAGCTGAAGTGAAAGAGCTCAGAAGCAAGAGGTAAATAACTCAAAATATTTGTTGTGGAGGAAATAAACAAGAACTGACACAAGCCCAAACCTGCAAAGATATACAGAACCAACATCTCAGAGTACCAGAAAGTCACTGAATGTAGATTTCTCAAGTGCTTGTTATCTTTTTGCACCTTTTAAAACATAGATTAATATATAAAATAGAAACCACAATCTTATTTAAAAAGGCATTTCCTTGCAACCAGAAAACAAAACCAAAACACCAACCCCCCACAAAACAAAACCCCCAAACCAACCCCACCAGAATTCTGGTTTGGACTCTGAACCTTTCTTTGTAGGATACAAATTAAAGCTGGATAGGAAATCCATGGAGGAAAATAGCAACAGTTTATCAACTAGAAATTAGGAATAATAGAACAGTGACCCACAACAGCATGGAGAAATTTGGAAGGGGGCAAAGGAAAATGTTTTAATGGAAAACTGTGCAGGTTAAGAGGTTGTTCATCACCAGAGTTGCACTAGGGATCTGTGCAGCAGATTTAGGATGTAGAGAGGCACCTATTGCTGTCGACTCACTGAAAGCTACTGTAACATTAAAGGAACAGATTAACTTAATTACTTCTAAAGATTTTATTTTTTTTTTTATGTACCTGAATTTTATTTATTGTCCCCTGCCAGAGATCCTTTGGAAGCTCATAATATAAATATTTGGTTTGAGAGGAAATGTAAAAAAACCAAACAAATAAATCCCAATAATTAAACCCCACACTTCAAGGCCGCAAGTGGTTTACTGCTCCAGAACTCACATTTTCTTTCAAGCCCAAGCAGGCTGCTCCAGCTAGACCATGACAAATCCAGTTGGTTCTTCCATGCTGGCTGTATTTCCGTTGGGGAATACTTAACACATTCAACAAAATAAACACTGTCGACTCATCCCGGCAACACGAAGCACACCCACCTGCTTCCAGACACCGCAGGGATCCTCAGACTTGCAAAACAACCGGTATACGGTTACATTTTGGCAAGTCAATTTAATTAAAAGTTCGTCTTTTAGGAACTCGGTACAAAACTCCTCCCCTACGCATCAGGAAGAAACTTTCTGCACGTTCCCTCTTTTTTTCCCCTTCTAAGTAAAGCACACCAACATTACAGAGTGGGGGGGAATGCACAGCAACCCTGAAACGGCGCCTGTTCCCCGCCATCCCTGCTGACAGGGCCGAAGGGAGGGCAGGCACAGGCAGAATAACCGGGCGGTGGCACCGTATACAGCCCACAGGCACTGTTAGAGAACCCGTTTATCCCGGCTTGACCTCGCCAGCGAACGCGCTGGCAGCACAGAGAGCGCTCCCTCAACAAGGGAGTCCCGGCCACCCGCCCGGCCTCTGAAGCGTAGCACCTCAGGGCGCGCGCGACCCGGCTCGAACCGCCCGCCGGCGCTGCCCGATTGGCCGGCGTGTGCCGGGAGGCGGAGCCGACAGGCGCCCGCTCCCTCCTCCCAGCACTGCGCCTGCGCAGTGGCTGCGGTTGCCGTGTAGCATCCGGGTTCTGGGCGCGGCTGTCGGGCCATGGCGACGGTAGCGGAGCTGAAAGCAGGTCGGGGGAAGGTGCCGGGAGGGTGGTGGAGGCACCTGGGACCGCTGAAAGGGCTGGCAGCTGCGGTTTACTTATATGCCTGACGGCCGGTTGGGTCTCGCAGCTGCCCCGGGCGGTGAGGGGGCTGTCGGCTCCTCTGACCGCCCGCCGGGGAGCTGCGGGAGAAGCGTCCCCGGGGCTCGAGCCAAACGGTCTGCCTTTGTCATTTACCTCGGTCTTGTTTGCACTCCTTACAGACGTCTTGGTGCAGTAACATCCCCCTTCTGAAATTACTAAAACGTATGTTTGCTACTAAGAAAGCTACAGTTGTGATTTGTTGGAAGGGTTAATTTTTATCTGTAACGTTCCTGCTGTTGTTACCTGCTGGCACGTGTACAGAGGCGGGTATCTTATATTTAGTTCACTGCCAAAATTACATTTGTATTGTGGATGATAAATGCTGCTCGAACATGTTTGGCTTTATATTAACAGATCTCTTTTACGGTAATAGTTTTAAGGGACACACTGGAAAAAAGAGGTGCTCTTGGAGAAATAAAAGCAAGGATCAGAGCTGAAGTCTTTAATGCACTGGATGACCAAAGTGTACCACGGCCACCACTGTCTCATGAAAATCTCTTAATCAATGAACTAATTCGCGAATATCTGGAATATAACAAATATAAATACACAGCATCTGTTTTAACTTCAGGTACGGGGGCTGAGTTGTTCTTGTCATTGCTGTATTAATAGACACTTACTGTTTGATTAAGTAAACTATGGAATTAGTCAGTGGTAGCAAGCTGCAAAACATTGTCTTCTCTTGAAAATAAATAAGATATGAACACTGTCTCCACAGCTTTGCTTGCAGCATTAAGCCAAATCATACCATTACCTTTCAAGAAAACTTCCTCTTTGCTCCTTACCCTTGAGGTAAATGCTTTGACAGAGTAGTTAATTTGCTAGCAGCCTGCAAAATCAAAATACCTTTCTTGATATGTCAGCTTTTATTTTGGAAAATTACTAACAATGCTTTAAAAGCATATATCACTTTTTCATTTTAGCCTCATTAGCATTTGGTAAAATTAAAAAAAAAAGCTCGAGAGTGAACAAAATCTCTTTGAGGAATAATTTAAGATACTACTTGCATAAAGTAGCTGATAGTCTGAATTCTAGCAATTCTATCACTTCGTGCATATAGACTGTATTAGAAACTTGCTTAGATGTCCTCAGCTTAAAAAGCAAAAAAGAATATGAAGATGATCCATATTTTTTAACAACTACAGTTTAGCATTATTGTTAATGGCTGAGATGAAATATCAACATTTGAGAGCTGTTTAGACTACAACATCAAAATGTCAGCTGTCGTTTATATGGTACAGCACTTATTTCTGCATCTATTGGTAACTTGTATTTGAAATTTGAAGTTTTGTAATTGTACTTACAATAATTCCATTTGCTATTTAATAATTTGATATATTCCCCTCAAGAAGAGGGAAAGAAGACAGTATGTATAGTAGTTACTGTATGGGATCTGTCTGATAACAGCACTTTAGAGAAAGAGTTGTTTGCCTGGTTAATTTATCTTTATACTGCAAGACTCCTTTAATATTTTTTTTAGATTCCATTAGAGTGAAGATAAAAACTGTAATATGTTATTGTAATTTATATGGGAATGAAGCACTAATATTTACTGAGTTCCCTGGAATCACAATATACTGTTAGGTATTAATAGTCTAAAAGGAGGTGTGTGCACTCATTCTCTTTTGAGGTTTCCTGTTAATGAATGATGTTTTCCTTACCAGTCTTAAGAATTTGGGGGAAATCTCTTTCCAGAGTCTGGCCAGCCTGAAGTGCCCTTGGATAGACAGTTTCTTGCCAAAGAGCTGAATATAGTTGAAGACACAAATGGAAAATCAATGTAAGGAGTGATTTTGGAATGTACAGTATATTCTGTTCTGCGTGTATTTTTCTCTTTAGTGTTATTACAAATCCCATAAAAAGGTCTCACCAACAGAAATGTGACTAAATCACAGGCCTGCTCTAATGCGCTGGGTTCAAATTCACAATGTCAAACACGGGGCCATTTTCAAACCTACTCCAAACTAACATTTAATTCTGCCAACTCTGTAGCATTCTCCAGGTAGTGTACTTGCACACAGAAACACAAGTGTCTTACCAGTCAGAAGCAGAAAACAGATAATGCTAAATTCATATCAGTGAGTTGCTTTGTAAAGCAAGGAAAAAATTACTGTGCTCTGAGATTAGATATAAATTCTCAATGCTCCAATACAGCTGCATTCATGACCTGGGGTACTGAAGTAGGTTTAAACACGTTCAGCATTCTCTGTAGCTTGTGCTGTCAGAATATGTTGGTGCTTAGGAAGAACCAAGTCTGCGATGTGCAGTGGACTGGGCTATAGTCTGCCAAAGTCTGATGCTTTGTACTGCACGAATGAGAATGTGGATCGGTGTTCTTGTGCTAAGCATGCTCTGGTTCTTCACCTCCAGTGGATCTGGAGTTTAGTTGAGAGTGCCTCTCAACATGAGCTGTTTAGGAGAGTAGTGGTGTTTAGGGTGCACTTAGGTCTGTGCTTACGATACTTGGCATAATGTATTTTAAATACAGACATCTGTAAGTATTCTAGAAGTAAACAGTAAGGTCTAAGAAGTTCTGAGGAAAGAGTATTCTTAATGCTCAATATTTCATAGACTTCATAGACTGCTTTTGTCATTTCTCTCTTAAGCAGACCTCTCTTGTATGGAATTATCTCTCATTTCTTACATGGTGGTAAAGAAGAAAGTACACAGAATACCCTTCCAAAAGTGTCTTTGCTGAACTATCCAAAGCAGAACCTTGGCAAACCACCTACTGAGAGAAATCAAAAAGGTGAGTGTGAGATAATTTTTGAAGAAGTTTTATTTGTGACTAGATTTTCTATACAGTACATATGCTTCTAACAGCATAAACATGCAGGTGGACACAGTGTATCTCATTCTCTGTGCAAATAGTGCATTGAACTGACCATATTCGAAAGAAAAGTTCTTCAGCATAACAAGTTTTTATACCTCAGAAATACCACTAGCCATATGACCTGACCATACCTGTTGCTCTTGTATTTATTTAAGAAAGGTTCTCCTGTATCCATCTCAGAAAAGACCCACCCATGATTTCTAAATCTACCTGTATATGTGCCTTTGTTGAACTAAGTGACCGACTTACACCACTTCTTAGGCCTGCTTCTCTCTGCTGGCTTGCTAATGGCACAACATACACAGTGTACGAGTCTGGTTGCCCTCTGAAGGGCCTGACTGGCCTTCTGATGTGTCAGTAGTAGAACTTCTTTATATGGGAATGTATTTTATTTACAAAGCAGACATTTTTAAAATATTTCAGGCGGCCAAAGTTACATAAGTTTTCAGCAGCACAGGGTCCTGTTGCTCCTGTAACCTTGTAGCTGTAGCTACTTGTTAGTTACTAGAGGGAAGGAGGAAAAGCTAATTGGTAGCTTTATTCTGTTCTTTTGGACTGCTAAAAACTCATTTGAATTGGAGAGCTGTAATCTTCTAATTTGTAGATAGTAGAATATCTGTCATGCCATTTATGCTTTTAGAAACAGAGATTTATTGTTCTGCAGTTGCTGGTAAAGACCAGAAAATATTAATATCCCAATTCTCAGTATCAGAAGGGTCATCCACCAAATTGCTTTACCATTTCCCTAGAAGTTAAACTGGTCAAATTATACTCCCTTATACTATTACAAATCTGTAAGGGGTCAGCTAGACACAGTCTTATTACAATGGCAATTTAATAAAAGAATTTAACCTAAATTATCAGTAAAATATATTAAACAGTGGGCATATCTCTGTTTCTCATCTGTTCTAACTTACCTAATTTCTGTAGAAAGTTCTTAACTCTTTAGTGGTCAGTTCTGTATATGGGCACAAAGCTTTTCCGAGGACATAATTCACATGCCAGTGACCAAAGAAACTTAACTTCTCTCTTAGTGCATTGCTCCATAGCAGAACTGCTAAATCTTATTTTCCCTTTCTGCCCTGCTTTTTATACCAGTTGCAGTTAATACTGCCTAAGCTAAAGAATGAAAGGGATCATTAGTCCATTTTTTTTCTTCAAGGAGTCTGCTTGTCATATTACATCACTTTCTACTTTGACAGCTTAGCACTATTGTGTCAGTACTATCAACTATTTATTTTTTATACAAAAATTCGAAAAATGAGGCCTGAGATATTATTGGCATCTAAAAAGTGAGAGAAGTACTAAACATTTTCTTACCAGTTAATTCCTTGAGACAATGTCGTTTCCCTTCTGCCAGAAGGGGGGGCTGAAGAAATAAAATTTCAATACTAAAATTGTTATAAATTATCTCTGTTAGAAAACAATTATTCATATGAAAAATTTCTCTCTCTATTTTTTTTTTTTTAACCAAACTCAGCACATAGAAGAATTGTTTTTAAAGTATAACTTTGTACCTTAGTTCTGAAATTGACCCTGTGCAGGGTCACCTTGCTCTGCTGACTCAAATATAATTTCACCTGGGGATTTAATTGTTTATAGAGTTAGTTACAAAACTCAGGATTAATCATAAGACTTGACAGTGCATTTCTTTTTCAACTAAAGAAAAATCTAACAGCTTTAAGGCTTTTAAACTTTAAGTAACTATAGTCTGAAATCTCATCTTTAGTAATGCAAAGCTCTTATGTCATACAGTTGCATGGAAAAAAAAATATTTGTAAAATTCTCTGAGTTTCCTATGATAATATTCTATATCAAAGTTGATGATGGTAGAAATAACATTTATACATTTGGATCTCCAGATGCATGAGAGTATTTATGTCCATGTTTCATTTTCAGATAGAATTCCAGAACCAGGAAGGATGGCTGGCATGAGCATCGAAGAGCCTCTTGTTTTACAACATATAAACAGATGATAGCTTTCATATGCTAATTTCATGTAAAGTTCTGTAGGAGTTAATTTAGGAAATAATTCTTTGCATAGATTTCTCCAATATGTTCAGTGGGGCCATAGCAGCTTGTTAAATCTACCCCTGAGACAGGATAATGGGGTCACACTTACTGTCAGTGAAAAAAATGTTAGCGAAAGCTCCCTTCCTTTTCCAGAAGGAAAACTGTATATGAAGTCAGATTAGTGAAGCCTGTGTCTAGAAATGTGCCTAAAAATACTGGGTTTACTTTATAAAAATCTAACAGATAACATAATTTCTGTACTTTCCTTATTATGTTATGTCTTTGTGTGTCTTTCCTGTGTTTCTGAATAAATTTTTTCAGTTTTATTCTTGGTGGTACTTTGAAAGCATTTAAGCTACACTTCTTCTTCTTTTTAAAAAAAAGAAGTTGATACTTGGAGATAAGTATGGGAAAGTAAATTTTGAATAGAAAATTAAAGTGTTTTAGGGGAATAGTTGGTTTTAATTCTCTGGAAATGAGGACTATATTTATCTTCATGCCAGCAAACAAATGAGGGTAAGTCTTTTCCATCTGGAGTTGTTAAAAATTGTACGGTGTAACACTGAGTACATCAGAGGGGGAGGAACTTCTGTATTTTTCCCAAACAACATGAAACTAAAAGTCAGGCAAATCTAAAAATAAAGTTGGTAATAGATTACTGATTCCCAGAACTTTTTTTTAGCTGAGCTATTTACATGTTTTGAAATGGTAATTTATTTTAAAAGCCAAACTTACAGGAGTACATCAAAAATAACAGGTTAGCTATTCTCCTGTACCCATTTTAACAAAATTTATACATGTCAGTTTTTCCAGTGGTACCAAGAGGAGCTTTGTATAAATAATTTTTTTAGGGTTACATTCTTAAAAAAAAATCTTAATTGTTAAAGACATGGTATAGTAAGTGGGGAAAAAAGAGAAGTGGAGAACGTGGTTTGTGAATTTAAGTGAAAGGACCCTGAGTTGTACAGACTGTGAGGTTTTGCATTTATTTTGATTTGACCCAGTTAGCATCACAGCTATTTTTATTTTGCCAAGCAGCCTGGCCTCTGCTCTAATGTGACATTGCAGAGAACAGTTAAGGGTTGAAAGAAGAGGTTGAATTTATCCATTTGAAGCCCCAGCAGTGAGCTCATCACCTTCGTGTGACTGGCAATGCTGCCAGCTCCCCATTTGCTGATTTGCAAGTATCTCCAGACTGTTTCTAGGATGTTTGCAAATACACCTCAGTCAGTGTGTAAAAACAATCACCATAGCGTCTCCCTTACTGGGGTCTTCCCTGCCACATTAATGCAAATATTCACAATTGCTGATCTCCTTTCAATTTCTCTGGCTATAGCAGAAAAATGGTCCTCTATGGTATTACTTGCAAATTATCTTCATTTTGGAATAAGCTGAAAGTGCCTCTATGGAAAGATAGAAAAATGAACTGAACAATGCAGACATGATTGCTGTGGCCATGTCCCTGACTTGTCAGTTTGGCTTTTCCAGAGGTTAAATGCTCTACCCCTCTTTCTCCACATATCAGTGGGTCAAATTGTCATGTATATTTGGAATCTGAAATTTGTCTTTTCAAGGGCAAGGAAAAAGGTTCTGGGAAACACAGAAGCTCTAACCTTCCATGCTATGCAAATCCTTCAGCGTAACCAAAGCCATTGCATCTGCTTTCTGTCTTCCCACCATAGATCATACAGAAGCTGCCCAGGTGCCTTGCCTACTCCCTGGGAAATGGGTTTTTAGTGGCAGAAATTAAATATAATTTTTGTTCTGACTGAAGAAGGCAAAGGGATGTTTGGTACTGGTGCTTTCCCAAGTGCATATCTTGGCAGGCTCATGGTCTCACACAGCCATGAAAGGCAGTTGCAAGGGTGTCCTTCACAAGGTGTATCTGAAATAGAATGAAAAGAGAATAAATCCATTAAGACAGAGGGAATCTCAGTACTATTTTATTTGGAGCTTGCAGCTTCAGCTCATTATCAGGACCCTGTGCTGGGATGGTGGGTGGAAACTGGCCTATTTGCTCTGAGTGCACCATGCATTTAATTCCCTAATACCATTCCAGTCCAGGTTGAAGGTTTTGAAACAATCTCTTGTTTCAAAGTATAGTCATTGTACAAGCAAATTAAAATCAAATTAACATGTATTTCCAGGCATATTTATTTGTGTAACAAATCTTTGAAATAGGTCTGTGAAAATATACTGGTCTAATCACATTATTACAGTGCAGCATTTATGCTGACAGTACATGAAATACGAGAGCATCTTTCAAGATGCAAACATTTAGTGAGTCCTACGAATGTCAGACTGCCTTACTTGTTAATGGATGAGGAGGAATTGCAAAGCCTGTACAATAAGTATGGCTGCACTTTCCAAAAAATTATTCCTTAAAAGTTTAAGCTAAGTGAGGTCGGTATTTGGATGAAAATAATTCACAGTCCTAGGGTCACAGGTTCAGGTTCCAGACTAAATAGCCACCTAGGTGAGCATGCACAAAAATTATATTTTGAAATAATTTAAGAAGCTCTAACTTAATAACAGACTGTGATGTCTTGTGTTAACTGACCTTATTCTTTCTCCTGACATAAGGAAAAAAAAAAAAACCAAAAACATAAGCATGTAGAAGTTTGGGAGCTTTAATGAGCAAAATGCATTTCTGAATATTATTGAAGATAGAACACTGGGACAGGCTTTTATGGAGGGAATTGCGTTAAAAAAAGCTGTTCTTTGTCTAAGCATGATATCATAAGTGAAGGTGACAAGGAGCCAGTGAAATTTGGTGTGGATAGCAGATCTGGAAAACGTTTTGGGATAACTTAACCCACAAGTTGTTTGGTAGGTTTTTGTTGGTTTGGTTCTTTTATTCATTTGTTTTTATTTGGTTTGGTTTGTGTGGTGTGGTTTTTTTAATGTCTTTAAAATTGAATTTTTGCTCTCCCCTAGAATCAGAGGAAACTCTGTAGACTCCACAGCACCAGTGCTCTTGCAGAGGTATTAATTTCCACCGTGCACAAGGGAAATCTTTTTCTAAGCTTTATCAACATGCTCTATGGGGTCGCTTACACTCTCCTTCCTGAGCACCCTTTGTATCAAGATGAATTCTTGTGTCAGTTGATCAGTTTTCCGGAGGAGTGATTATCACTGGGTGACCATGTTTAGGAAAAGAAACCCCAAAGTATTTGTTCACACTTTGAAAGACACCCTTTCTGTAGCAGCTGGTGTCCAGCTGATTCAGAACGGACCTGTGTGCTTCACAAGCTTCACTTGACCTGCAGCCAGCATTAAGCACAAAGCTTAAGGTTGAGCAGTTGGTGACTATTTTACCTCATCAGACTACTCTCATGATTAATTGTTCTAGTTTGGACACAGATTGTCCCTCCTGTTGCAAGAGCACTGCTTAACACAGGTAGTAACACACCAGCACACTTTTCAGTCCCAATTGCTACGTCAGCTTAGAAAAACATGGTTGGTAAACAGGGGAAAACATTTTTAAACAGCAACCAAAAAAACATCTTACCTGACACACATTATTTAACAAACTAATATCACCATCCACACCTTTCCTTCTTTCACTTCGTTGTATTCAGGTTACACTGTGGTAAGGGAGCTGAAAGTTCATTTCTCTTTCTTTTTTTTCATCCCAAGTACAATATTTACAGTGCAAATTCAGCAAGGTGATATTTAAGGGCAGGCTGCTCAATGCTTTATTTTTTTCTAGAAAAGTAATTACAACAAATAAACAAATCAGGGGGTTTTAAATAAAGCTTGTTTTGTTGTCATAAAGGCATTGTCCACTGGGAATCCACAGTTTTCATTTTAAGGCAACTTTGGTTTAAAAAAATAAAAAATAAAAAAAAAAAAAACCAACCAACCAAACCACAACATCTAGGAAACTCCAACCAGGCTATTATAACAGTATATTCTTACATTAGCTTTTAAGTGAAGGTTGGAAGCCACGCTTACCCCTCACATGGCTTGAGAGTGAAACTGTTGCAGTCCTAGCAGCAATATTTTTTAGACTTCCCAGCTCCATTTAATGTCACATCATATATCACCCTCCACCACTGCCTCTGTTAAACATACTATGCGGGCAGCAAGCCTCATGTGCACATGCAGCAGTTTGCAGACCAGCTGGAATAATTTCCACTCCTTTTTAAGCTACTATTAAAATGTGTCTGGTTTTGTGAAACAGCTACATGGGTTTGAAAGGAACTTCTTAGAATAACTTTGATGAATGTTAAAACAATGATATCTTTCAGAGGATCTCCTTGCATTTTATTCTTTTATATTAGTTATATTCCTATTTAAAAGCTAAATTTGCAAGCAAGAAACTATACAAAAAAAGAAATAAAAAAATAATAGGATTAACTACCCTGTGAGGAACTTTCTGCTAACGGGCAAATTTCTTGGGTTTACGTCCTGGCAATCATTTCCCCTGGCTTTGCTCCAACACAGTCGCACATGCATGAAGCTGATATGACACTGTTGCCTTCTGGGTTCTTGGAGGGCTTTGCGTGGCTGCCCCACACCTCAGTGGGCACTGACCCTCCATCTGCAAGGGCAGGCTGCAACTGCTGGGACTGCGCGACTGCGTTGGCAAATCTGCTCTACTCCAGCTACAGCCTGAACTTGAGTCTGTATCTGACATTTCTAAGTGTTGCAGGGAAGAAACCCCAGTGCTGTTCCACTCTTCCCTATTTGCCCAAATTTCTTCACTGCTGGCCACAGCTGGAAGAAGGGGCTTCAGGTCCATCACACTTGCAAGTGCTGGTACTTTGACCAAGTGACAGGAGAGGTTTTCAGCACAGCCTCCCCACACAGGTATTTTGGTAGGCTGCTGAGACTGATATAAGCCTCATCAATCTTCCCCAGGAGGGTTTATTTCCCAGAGAAGACAGGGCTGATGATGTCAAGAGAAATTATTTCACCCAGGACTGTGCTCTGATCCTTTGGGTATACACCATATTTAGCCTGTTGCTGAGAGGGGGTTGTTTCGGTATTTAGTATTTGGCACGTTGATGGGAATTCCTAGAGGATCCTAGCTTTCCCTTTTTGGGATGTCTCCATCCACAGGTCCTACTGCACAAGACTGTTGGCTACTAGCAAGGGAAGGAGGGGGTACATCTGGGGACTGAAGGTTTGAGGGGTGTGAGAAGGCTTGATGAGGACCAGATGACTCCCTAACTCTTGCAGGTCTGGCTTCCAGTGCCCTGTCCTCCTCTCCCTCCCAGTGCAGGATGCCTGATGCATGTTCTTTCCACTGCATCCCAGAGACTGTTCCCCTCAGCTACTTATCACTTCTCTTCTTCCTTTTATGGACAGAGGGAGGTATTTCTTATATATGAAAAAGTATTTACAGCCCTTTCTCAGGAACCAGGCTGTGCACTGGATCACAAAATAAATTTTGGCAGATCGGCTGGGGAGGTGGGAATCAACCCTCTTGTTCCCCAGGGGCAAAGGAGGCTTAAACCGGCCTCAGGCTCCAAATGTCACAAACACAGGAAACCGAGAGCAACCTCCACCCACACATCCTTGCTGTGTTAGGAATAACCCTCCTCTCCTAAGCAATCCCTGAACTTATCTTAGCTCCAAGAAAATGTACTGATGGTGGCTGGGAAACCTGTGCCACGCAGGACCGTGACCTGTCCTTTGTCCATCTAGGCAGGGGTCCATGAGGGGCAAGGATGCTGCCAAGGCAGGAGGGAGTTAAAGGACTATTTGCTAAACATTTTCACCCTAGGAAAAAGCAAAACTTCTGAACCTGTGAGTGAGGGTTATCCATTTCAAGTTAGGGGCACCCCCTTCATGCCTTTCAGAAAGCCAAAACCAGCCTGTGTCCCTGAAGAGTGGCTTGGGTCAGGGACAGCTGCTCAGGGTTAGGCCCTGCTGGGGATTGAGGTCCTTGGCTCAGGCTGTCTTTTTTAACCCAGGTACCGAGAGGATTTTCCAGCAGGACGTGGTTTCCAGGGCCCCTCCCCACTGACAAGATTCTCCTCCTCTATATAGGGACGCTGCAAAGGCGGGAGGACTTGGACTATCCCAGCTGGTGGCTGTACAGGTTCCCGACTCCAATTCCCTCTCTGCTCCCCTAATTGGACGCCTGTAAGTACCACAGGGGCTGGAGGTCTCTGCTGGGGATGGGGCTGGGGGCTCGCCACGCTTTGGGATGGAGCGGTTTGCAAGCTCCCTAGTGCACTACTTTGCAATTAACCTGCAGATAGCATAGAAATGGGAACTGACCTATACCAGCCACACTCAAATGGTTTATCCGGATTTCTGTTTTACTGATTGGGTTCTGTTTAAAATTCATTAGAGCCAATGCAAGTTTGAAAGTTGTGTACAGATGTTCTAGGCTGTGCCTTAGTCACTTCTAACACTGCTATTGCCAAATCGAGCCTTAAAGATACCGGCTGCGGAGCTGCAGGGACACAGCCCACAAGGTGCCGTGCACGGCAGGTACCTGCTGCAGTTAACCAGCATATGCACTCAGTCAGGAAGAAACCTGCCAGCCTGAGCTGCTGATCTTCTATAAGTATTTCTACCTTTTCAGTTCTAATAAAGGAACTTAGTGTACTTCTCATGCTGTTTAAGGAAAGTATAGCCAAATATAATAGTTTGTCAGTTAGTTTTTCTTTAAGTAGGAAAAATGCTTAAATACTGGAAGAATGAACAGAAATATTTTTACAAAAATGCCTTAGCTTTATGTAGGTATGCTTTTAATATTCTAGGAATAAAATTTAAGAAAAACTCATCTGATAATTCACTTAACTATGCTAATTCGACTAATTTCAAACTTGACATGCTTTTGGTTTTTTAAAGGGAAAATAAAGCAACAAACTTATAGCTTGAACAAAATCCCGTGAGAGAATGAAGTAGACAGTAGATGGCAGTACAGAAAGCAGCTTCATGGTCGTCCCAGAAGTTCACTCACTGCTTTCACACATACATATGCATATATCTATGTGTGTATGCACACCTATGTAAATGTTTATATGTATGAGGCATACGGATGTGCATAATTAAGAAGCAGCATGAGATATATAAAATATAAGGGAGATCAGAAGATTTTTCATTTTTATCTAATACATTAAAAAAAAACCCCAAACCAACAACAACTCCCCAACAAAACAGTAAAACCTTTTCTAAAATACACTTGTTGAAAAACATGCCCAACTTCTTTTTCACTCAGAGTTTACCCTGACAGGCAGCTTGCAACAAGATCCTCTGGACAGACCAATTTGCTGAACTCCCAAAGTTCACCGTTCCCTGAAGCCACTAACAGAGACTAAAGCAGTGAACTCCCAGAGGGCAAAGTGCTTCATTAAGTAGTCACTTCGGTTTAGTACATGGTCCTCCTCTGGCTCTGTTCGCTTAGATGTAAACAATGATTTCTATTATCTCACTCGCTATTGACATGCTAGTCCCTAAAAGGTATTTGTTTTGAATCTGTTATCATTACATTTTTGTGGAACAGCTAGTATTGAGAAGAACATCACCATATATGGTAGCATGCATAGATGTATGCAGAAGATCCTGACTCTTATAATTCACTGAGACTTATTAGATGCAAATCTGTTAGCTTTTCTTTTAAGTATGTTAATTTTAGAAGAACCCAAAAGCTAGTGATAGCTTTCCAACTTGTGCAAAGTCCAGTTAAAACACAGATTATTTACAAATTCTAATGAACAGGCAGAATCTTATTTACTTCATAGAATGACATTTAGGGGTATTTAAATAAGTATTTAAAATAGTATTTTCCAGAAAAAGGGAATTAAGCCCCACATAATGCAATTTATATATTTTTTCCATCTATTTTTACAGTTTGTAGCACAGATAACACCTGGGCCAATTTCTACGGACCACTGAAAAAAGAGCTATCAAGTATTTAATCACAGTTATGCAGTAACTTGTATTAACAGAGGTGAGACCCGATAGGAGTCTCCGATAGGAGACCAAGGCACTTCCAGACAATTTCATTAAAGTACATGGAGAATGCATTAAAAAACAAACAAACAAACCCAAAACAAACAAACAAATTTCACAGCCCTGTGAAATTACTGAAAATGTTCTTTCTTAAAATACAGACTTTCCCTCTTCCATGGTTGAACAACCATAAACTAGTACTGATGATACCTCCATGTTCAGATTAAAATATCCACGAGAGTAAGCATTTGAGGGGTGGTCCTGGTGACCAGTGGGAAGAGGTGAAAAGCCAGGTGGGACTGGTAGGAGTGCTTATGACAAAGCTAACTGTGCTGGGGAACCATTTCCAAAATGAACATCACTCACTCCTAGATTTATTTTTTTTTCCCCCCAAGCAATGATCAGTTGGGTAATTCAGTTAAGTATTTTAAAAAGTAAAAGATAAGTGACCGGAGAAGAACATCGTCAAGAACTACTGTAGCCCAAGAAATGCAGCTTGAGTCATGTAGCAGGATCCTGCTACACTCTTCCACCAGAAACCAGAGAGCAGGACTTTGTTTCTGAAAATAATTCACATACTTGGTCATGTGTTGCTCTGCTCTGATAATTATTCCCTGTGCAGCTGTGATAAGCTTTTATACTGACATGTACATCCTGCAGAGGAAGGGAGAAGTGTCCTTTATCTTCTCATTAGGAGAAAAGCAGTCCCTCTAAGCTCTGACCCAGTAGGCAATTCTATTTGGCCAACAACCTTTTAATTAAAGTGCACTTCCTGGATATATTTATACTTTGTCCTTGGAATAATATACTCAGGATAAACTGATTGTAAAGACAGCATTCAGCTTCTGTCAATGACATAAGGGAAAAGACAGTGAAGATAAGCTAGATACATGTTCAGTGGGACAGCAGAAGGAGGAATAGAAAGTAAGCTATGGAAGTACATATGCCCATGTATACGTGTGCATTTGAGGTTTAGACAAATATAACAGATGGATCCAGCTCAGTGTAATTTGGCACATTTCTAAGGCAAAAAACTTCTTAATGGTAGTATGTTTGTGATTGCTTTTCCTCCTCCCTTCCTCAGGATCTCTCACCTCTGTGTATAAAAGTATTCAGTCTTGTATGGGATTTAGACTGTCATCTACCTAAAAGAATGGATGAGAATCTCCTACCCCTCTTGCATAGATATTTGTCTCCATTTCTCTCAGCCAGCCCTACAGATGAAACACAGGAACTGGTTAAGGGGTAAATTTTGCCTTCTCATGGAACATTCTCAACAGGCAGCAATGAATCTTTCCCCTTGGCCCATTTCCTCAATATTAATCATATGCTGGACCAGTGCAGTTCAGTCTCAAAGATGGAGCAGAAGGTTTACTGCCAACTATTAATCAGAAAGATTCAGCAGCTTGTTAGTTTAGTGCACAGCACCTCACTAGAACAAATGAACTTGAGCTTGAGGACCTCATCTTCCACCCCTTCCATTTAGAAACCTTCCTTTAATAATATCCAATAATTAATATTTATTAATCCATAAAACTATTAATACACATTAATCCACACTTCATAACTGCATTTCCTTTTTTACTACATTGGTACTCAGCTGCTACTCAAACTTTATCCTCAGATTCCAGGTGCTCAGTCGGGAAAAGTTTTTTTTACATAAATCCATGTTTTCTCCTGATTGTGTTTGAGGAGTCGCAAGATCCAGCTCAGACTGTCTATTGCCTATTTCTTGTAGGGAATTTCTTACCATGTTTAAACTATTCAAACATAGTACTTAGATCTAGGGGATTAAAAAAAAAAAACAAAACCAAACCCATAACTGTATTTCCAGGCTCTGCAGTTCATACCACCTCTCACTTTCAACCTCATCTTGCTTTCAAGAAGACTGAATTTAAATAACAAGGTGCAGACAGTTTTACAGTAGGAGAACATAGCAGAACACAGACAAAGCTGATCTCCATTTCATGCTGTAATCTGTGGAAGATGTTTCTGATTTAGCATGTAGCAAGGAAAGGCCCTTGGGCATTAAAATAAGGAAGAACTTGTGTTATCCCACTGGTGACATGCTTTGTAACAGGCCAAAAGTTTTGTCTTTGGTTGAGTTTTTGAGGCAGATAGTCAGGATGATTTGGCGGCTGATTTTCACCACGATGATGGACAGCCTTAAAGTATGAGGATTTCATTCTGTGAAACTCAGCTCTGCAGTTCAGTCTAATTTTTGGTGTTTCTGACAGCAATACCAATTTCCTATTAATTTGAATGTGCTGCCACTTGGAATTTAGCCACAGGCAGCACAATCCAACCTTTCTGGTGCTTCATGATGACTATATAGCTCTCTGGTTTGGGTGTAGGAAGGACTGAAATCCTCCTACTTCACTGCTGCAGCAGTTTCTCCTATGCTGCTGGGGCAGTAGGGCAGAGAATGTGCCTTGCCCATTACTACTGCAGCTGGAGAAGAAAGGCCAAGCAGGCTCCTGCTTCTCCCTGAGCCCTCTGCTCCTGGATCTGCAGCCCTGGCAATGGGGCATAGATCTCTTCATTCCCCTTTCTGTCCAGCTTCACCCTGTGGCTGCCAGCTGGAAAGCTCAGCTGGAGAGAATACCATCTCCATTATTGGAACTGTGCAGCTCTACCAGCCCTCTTGGCAATAAGGAAACATTTTCTGCCTTAATCCACACAGAGGTCAAATAGTTTCCTCTTGCAGCTCTCTTCCAAGAATCCCCTGGGAGTGAGTGAAGGGCCACATCCTACAGAGCTCCATCACAGAGACTCAATAGCAGGGAACGCCGCAGGCAGAGCAATGCACAGATCCAAGCTGTCAGGGTCTCTCTCCTGCCCACTCACACCACCGCACACACTGCGTGTGCATGGACGACCTGAGCAAATTTTCCTGCTGGGGATTTCCAGGCAAGGCTGGTGTCTCTAGGGCAAGGACATTTAGAGAAAAGTTGTTGGGGTTTTGGGTTTTTTTTTTGTTTGTTTGTTTGTTTTTTGGGTTTTTTTTGTTTTTTTCAGATGAGAGAATTGTCAAGGAAGCCAGGGCATCTAATTTCCACTGAATTTCAGTGGGATATCATCTAACCCTCTTAGGCGCCTC